>VZTL01054469.1:0-17005 GCA_013400535.1 Scopus umbretta
TAGGTGGGAATTCCTTTAATATGTTACATTGTCCCTGTTAGTGACTGTTGCTAAAGCAGCCTGAGCCACAGGCTTTTGCTTTATGGATGTCGGAGCAGTTTACCTTGTCTTTCCATAACTTGAGGAAACAGATCATGGAACTTTAGTAGCAGGGTAGAATCACAATAAAAACAATATTATCCTGTTTCTGAAGACTGCATGCAGCACTGATGAATCTCTCCAGCCAAGCTTTCTCTCTTCACCCACAATTCCTGCAGCTCTCAAATGCTCCCTCCTTATTCTACTTCTGGGTTGGTGCTGGTTGCCTTGGGAGTCCCTGTGCCAGCTGGCCAGGGTTGGAGAAGTTGTTTTTTTTTAGTGTCCCACCAAATGGCAAACAGGGCTTGTGCCTGACTTCACAAGATTTGAACCCAGCCCTGACAAACTGTTGTATGCAAACACGTATTGCTAAATGCTGCAGAGCTGTAAAGCTAGTGTTGCTGCTTCAGAATCCAGCCATGGGTCTGTTCTAAATCATGAATATAATATATTCATACTTTGGCTGGCAATGGTTCCCCACAGAAACTATTTGCCTCTTACTCCAAATGATTATTGTTAATTAAATATTTGCTGATTTTTTTTTTTCAAATACAATAAAAATTAATCTTCAGCAAATATATCCAGTATGGTAACTGAGGACTTTATCCAAAGCCCATTAACATCAGCAGAAGGGTTCCTGCTGGATTTGGCAGGTGCTGCATAATACTAGAAAAGAGAAGAACTTGTGAAAAAGGTTCCCATATCAGAGATCTGACCTTCTGCAATAATTACTTCATAGAGTAGAATTCAGTGCAGGGTATAAGTTGGTTTGACCTGCACTAAAAAATTCATTCATTGCCCACTGTATTTGCACTTGTAATAGCTGTGCAATTCACAGTGATTACATCTCTGAACTTGGAAAGTAAAAATCTACATTTAGAAATATGGCTGTGGGCATGGCAGAAACAGCTTCAAAATATCTTCTGACTTAACAGTGATGTTGCATTTTTTAGACCCATGCAACCTGTTGAAAACTGGGCCAAGATCTCATGCATTCTTTGACTCACCAGCTTGAGGATATGATATTTGTTCTACGCTTGACCTAGACTAGAACAAGGAAAATGCCTCCCACTTATCCAGCTGGGCTTAAGTTCAAAGTCAAAATGCCTGTGCTAGAACATGGGAAACATGAATAAGGCATGAATGCGAGGCAGATACCAGTATGTGAGGTCATGGCTGTGAGCACAGGCATAATATTTGAGCTGAGCAGGGTAATTTCCCCAGCCATCTTGGCTAAGCTTAACGTAGCAGATTTTTTTTTTGGTGTGGAAAGATCTAGGATGTTAGAGGCAAGTGCAATATATTGACAGAGTAAAATCATCCCAGACCTCTTAGGGTAGAGGCAGCTATACTCAGTGTATGCCAAACTGTTCATGCTTGGAGCACTTTCCTGGTACATGAATGCTGGTGTCACACTACATCAATAAGCACTTCTGTAGCTGCTCAGGAAACAAGCATGAGGCAAGTGGCAAATTTATGCCATGGATTAGAAACTGGAATCAATACTAGGATCGGTGGGGGATTTTAGTGGTGAGATTTCTAAACTATTTATCAACAATCTCTAAAGGAGCTGGGGGATGAAGTGGCAACATCTGCAGAGTGTACAAAGAAACACTGCAAACTAAATCAGCTTTCCAACAGGATATCAAATGCTATCCCAGACTAGCTGAGCCTACAGGTAAATGCACGCACCTATCTCCAGGCTAGAATGTGTTCATAGCTGCCTTAGTGTTGAGATGCTACAGGACCAAGACAGCAAATAGAAATAACTGAAAGTAGAATCAGGACTTCATAGAAGGAATAAGGCTGATGGGGGAGGGAGACGTGGGATGTTGAAGGAAACTTTGTCCTGGATGAAATTAAATTCACTTGGTGGGATTTTGGTCAGTTTGTGAGAACATCACAAAATGCGTCTTGGGGATCTCCATAGGAGAAAACAACTTACTGTAAATCCACTTTCAGGCCACTGTGGGTTTTTTCTTCCTCCATTGGCTGTTCCATACGGCTGTGATTAATAATGGATGCAAATGATAATACTGATTATCACAGGAATGAAGTAAGGACCTTTAATGAAAGCAAATCAGCTTTTAATTGAGACTTGCTAAGATGGGGTGATACAGTTTATGTAGATATGAACTGTAACAAATGATTCCAAAGACACATTTGCTGAGAATTAATTTTGTAACAGATGCAAAGGCCAAACCTGTGGATGTAAACTGGAGACAAGCTTGCTTGGAGCATCTGGTACAGTTTTGCTACATGCTCTGGGCTTAATCTCACCTATGCCTAACCTGCTTCTGTCTCTGCACCAGCAGTTGTCTGCAGGCATATTTGTACAAATACAGCCACTTGCCAGTGCACATCATGGAGTTTTGACATCTGCCTGAAATCCTAGAGTTGGCTGTTTAGGGTGTTAGTATTTAAGTTAATTTCATGCTTGTGGTCAAGGATGAAATAATCAAATCACTGCTAAAGCCTTAAAAAACAAGGTGTGACAGGACAGTCTCCTGCAAATCCTGGTTTTTCCCCTGTGCTTATATCTAGAACACTGGCAATGTGTTGTGATGACCTGTGTCTCACTACAGATGGCTGGTTGTCGCTTGCTGCTGGGGATGGCACCATTGTTCCCGTTGTGACCAGCACAGATGGACACAGAGCCATATGGGGAACTCCCTGCTTAATCATCCCGACTCATGGCTAAGCAGGCTGCTACTGAAGCATCCCCAGTTCCTACCAGCTCAGCAAGCAGGACAGCAATGGATTTCAGAAAAAGCAAACATACTTAGTGCAGGCTCACTCCCCCTCCCTTACTTGTATAGCTCCAGTGACTGCAGTACACATACTGTCAGTAACAAGTACAAATTATCAAAGCCCTGTATAAACAGTGAAAACTTTCTTTACTACATGATCAACATGCAAAAACTCTGACTCCTCTAGACAAGGTTTTTGTATTGCAAGTAATAATGTAGTGAGATTATACTATTTTTCAGACATATTAGAAGTCCCTAGTAGATCCAGAGCTATCAGATTTCCCCAGTATCTTTAATGTAACTTTCAGAATACTTCTTGGAAGTGTGCTATTGCCTTAGTTCTTCATCTGCAAAATGAAGTTAAATAGAGTGAAGACCAGATAACTCTTCCTTTCTAGAGGTCTAACACCCCTTTCCCCAGCCCTTAAGGAGATGTTCCAGTATGAAATTAGTTGTCTGCGTAGGAGTTATATTTAACTGCAAGCATCCTCGTATAAACCATTGCCTCTTTTTCTGGAGTGATAGGGAGCAGATAATTTGATCCAAAATTCAATCCCAAATTTAGATTTGACAGTGATGGGAATAAGCTTCTTAATGAATACTGATTTTTGGCAGTACTCTCATGCCCCTACTCCAGTCCTTGAGGTCATGAGCACATCTTTGAGTCCCCCCTGTCCTTGTGCACAGCTGTGTGCAGTAAGTCCCAACCTGGTGGTGCTGTTTCTTGGCTTACAATGTTGTATGGTCTGCTTTGTCGTCCGCTTTTGGTTCCTTATATTTTCCACTAAGTCCAGCAGGATATCCCAGGAGGAGCTGGGCTTGTGGGTTGCTGTTTAGGAGGTCCTAGGCCACTCCATGGGGCTGAGATTTTTTGCAGTCATAGTATCAGTCAAGAATCCACCTGCTGCAGAACTTTTTCTGAATTCAAGCTTTCCTTTAAGGAAAAGCAACAAGACACTTCCTTAATTGTAAAGGGAACATGAAAATATGAATAAAGTGCAGACATGTGTTGCGTTTGTGTGGCAAGGCTTGGTAGTGGGGGAGGCTACAGGGGTGGCTTCTGCGAGAAGCTGCTAGAAGCTTGCCCTGTGTTCGATAGAGCCAATGCCAGCTGGCTCTAAGATAGACCAAGGCTGAGCCCATCAGCGATGGTGGCAGCACCTCTGGGATAACATATTTAAGAAAAGAAAGGGGAGGGAGGGGAACAACCAGGGCACAAACTGCAGCTGGAGTGAGAACGTGAGAGCAACAGCTCTGCAGACACCAAGGTCAGTGAAGAAGGAGGGGGAGGAGGTGCTCCAGGCACCAGAGCAGAGATTCCCCAGCAGCCTGTGGTAAGGACCATGGTGAGGCAGGCTGTCCCCCTGCAGCCCACGGAGGTTAACTGTGGAGCAGATATCCACCCTGCAACGCGTGGAGGACCCCACGTGGAGCAGGTGGATATCCTCAATGGAGGCTGTAACCCCATGGAAAGCCAGTGCTGGAGCAGGCTACTGGCAGGACCTGTAGACCCATGGAGAGAGAGGAGCCCACACTGGAGCAGGTTTGCTGGCAGGACTTGTGACCCGGTGGGGGACCCATGCTGGAGCAGTCTGCTCCTGAAGGACTGCACCCTATGGAAGGCACCCATGCTGTCGCAGTTCATGAAAAACTGTAGCCTGTGGGAAGGACCCACGTTGGACAAGTTCACGGGGGACTATCTCCCACGGGAGGGACCCCATGCTGGAGCAGGGGAAGAGTGTGAGGAGTCTTCCCCCTGAGGAGGAAGGAGTGGCAGAGATGAGATGTGATGCGCTGACCACAAGTCTCATTCCTGTCCCCCTGTGCTGCTTGGGGGAGGAGGTAGAGAAATCAGGAGTGGAGTTGGGCCCAGGAAGAAAGGAGGAATGGGGGGAAGGTGTTGTAAGATTTGGTTTTATTTTCTCATTACTCTACTCAGTTTTGATTGGTAATAAATTAAAATGAGTTTCCCCAGGCTGAGTCTGTTTTGCCTGTGATGGCAATTTCTCAGTGATCGCTCCTTGTTCTTATCTCAACCTACGAGCTCTTCATTATATTTTCTCTCCCTTGTCCAGCGGAGAATGGGAGTGATAGAGTAGCTCTAGCAGGCACTTGACATCCAGCTAGGGTCAATCCACCACAAGAGATTAACACAGTGTACCATCTATTGATGTCTTTTGAGACAGTCGGAAGAAATAGCACCAAGAGATAAGACCTTCTATTCGATACAAAGCAAGGGTGGTAGTTGCATCTAAACATTAAGGCTACTGTTTGATCAGAAATGTACTGTTCACTGCACATCTTGCAGACCCTTCTGCTCTGGGTACCAGGAGTCTTGTTCTTCACTTCTATTGTCAAAATCAACTTCTGCCAGACAACAACTGAGAGTAAATGTGTACTGTTGTGTGGCATTGTTTTTGCAGAGAGTGATTGTTTAAGAAAAGAATATCTTTAGACCAGGTTTTGGTCTAAAGATGCACAAGGTTTTGGCTGCACAGGTACTACGTTTGTTCTGGTACAGATAAAAAATAAATATCAAGTTAAAATTTTGTAGAAAAATTGGTTGTAGTTATGACCTAATTATACTAATCAATTGGAAACATTGAGTGGGAAGGATAGCCAGCACTTCTGGAGTACCATTGGTAAAGGTCTTGTATGTTTGAAAACCAGTCTATTTTTTCCACCTGTATCACTTGGTTTATTAAAAGGTATGACTTCTCCCTAGAAGTTTTACCTCCCTTAGGCTATAATGATAGCGTACTTTTTCAACACTTATATTACTAAAAACTATGCAGTGCACAGAGAACAGAAAAATATCGCTGAATAAATTCAGAAATAAGACTGGGCTACTGATGGATTTTTAAGTATGTTTCATTTATTAAATCTCACTATTTTAAACTTGCATGAGAGATTACTACAGATTTTCCTATCTGCTGTAACAGTGTGACAGAATCCAGAGCTGGAAGCAGGTCCACTGAGTTCTAGAGTTTTGCTCCTAGTAATGGCATCTACCTGACGTACTCAGTCTTGGCCCATTTCTCTTTAGTGAAGCTGAAGTACTATTGCCATCAACTATTTACAAAGGCAAGAAAAAGCAGTATGTGTTTCAANATATTTTCTCTCCCTTGTCCAGCGGAGAATGGGAGTGATAGAGTAGCTCTAGCAGGCACTTGACATCCAGCTAGGGTCAATCCACCACAAGAGATTAACACAGTGTACCATCTATTGATGTCTTTTGAGACAGTCGGAAGAAATAGCACCAAGAGATAAGACCTTCTATTCGATACAAAGCAAGGGTGGTAGTTGCATCTAAACATTAAGGCTACTGTTTGATCAGAAATGTACTGTTCACTGCACATCTTGCAGACCCTTCTGCTCTGGGTACCAGGAGTCTTGTTCTTCACTTCTATTGTCAAAATCAACTTCTGCCAGACAACAACTGAGAGTAAATGTGTACTGTTGTGTGGCATTGTTTTTGCAGAGAGTGATTGTTTAAGAAAAGAATATCTTTAGACCAGGTTTTGGTCTAAAGATGCACAAGGTTTTGGCTGCACAGGTACTACGTTTGTTCTGGTACAGATAAAAAATAAATATCAAGTTAAAATTTTGTAGAAAAATTGGTTGTAGTTATGACCTAATTATACTAATCAATTGGAAACATTGAGTGGGAAGGATAGCCAGCACTTCTGGAGTACCATTGGTAAAGGTCTTGTATGTTTGAAAACCAGTCTATTTTTTCCACCTGTATCACTTGGTTTATTAAAAGGTATGACTTCTCCCTAGAAGTTTTACCTCCCTTAGGCTATAATGATAGCGTACTTTTTCAACACTTATATTACTAAAAACTATGCAGTGCACAGAGAACAGAAAAATATCGCTGAATAAATTCAGAAATAAGACTGGGCTACTGATGGATTTTTAAGTATGTTTCATTTATTAAATCTCACTATTTTAAACTTGCATGAGAGATTACTACAGATTTTCCTATCTGCTGTAACAGTGTGACAGAATCCAGAGCTGGAAGCAGGTCCACTGAGTTCTAGAGTTTTGCTCCTAGTAATGGCATCTACCTGACGTACTCAGTCTTGGCCCATTTCTCTTTAGTGAAGCTGAAGTACTATTGCCATCAACTATTTACAAAGGCAAGAAAAAGCAGTATGTGTTTCAATGCATAAAAGAATTTTCTGCTCCACGCTGCAAAAAATGACACTTATATTAGCCGCATTTAATATATGTTGATGGGATTAAAATATGTCTTTATTCATGAAGTTTCCTGCTTAGGCAATGAAATGCTATCTAAGTAAGTGACAACACAGCTAAGTGCAGAAGGCAAGGATTGGTTTTATTTGGTCTGCATTGGGTTTAGCAGGAAGAATGCACTGATTTAAGCTATTTTCATAAGGAACCAGCTGCATAATTTAACTTGGTTTAGTTTATGTATTCCAGTGGTAGTTACAATTTCTGTAGCAGCACATGTATACACAAGTACATATACTGCTTTTATTTTTTGGGGTATCTAACAATATTTTCTGTACCTAAAGGTAAAAAGGCTTCCTTCATATTTGTAGAAAACTCTTTTGTTCATATTCTTGTTTGGGGTTTTTTGGTTTTTTTTTTTTAATTAAATAAAGCAATTTTATGGCATGTAGTGAAAAATCATGGGGCTTACTACTTCAAGGTGCAGATATTTCTTGGAGAAAATCTGCTACGGAGAATATTCAGATATCAAATTCAATGACAATGAATTATAATCAAGGCTGTCTGAGACCTCTGTGTTGAGGTCTCACTTGTGCACAAATGTGGGTATTGAGACAGGAGGAACAAAATGTTATAATTTTTTATTCTTTATCTTATACTTTCAATATGTGTTAGGTCATGACATGCAGAAGGGAGGTCATTCTGCCTAACCAGCTGGTGGTATATGGAAAGGGATTAAATATGGTGATCATGTCAGGAACATATGCTAATCCAACAACAATTTTTGCAACACAGTACAACTTCCTACCTGTTACTACTCTTCTGCACCTGTAGTCAGTGCAGCTGTAAACATACATGTGTTGTACCTGCACAACAGAACTGTGAAAACAGGCTTTGCACTGAGATTTCAGGCTTCCATTTTGAATACTGCAAGTATATTCAAAAAAGCTTATCTTTAAAAACAAAAAAGCCCTGAAGATTTTGAATACGAGTTGCGGGGGTGGAGCGGAAACAACCACAAAGCCACAGGCATTATTTAGATCAGCCTGGGTAAAAACTTCAACAGGACCTAAGTGCTTATGTTACTTTCGAAATGTGTAACGGTTTAGTCAGCACCCTGGTAAAAAGTAAGTTCCATGGCTTTTCCACTCTACCTGAAAAATACCTTTATTAAACATCATGGAAAAAAAACATTTTTTACAAACAAAAGTAACTCCGTTTTTCTTTTTGTAACTGTTCTTCAATAATATAGTTGTGCCAGGTGAGCATGGATGTGCTGCTTTAGCATCTTTCCTGGAGTAATTGATTGCCCCTGCCCCCATCCAGTCTATGCCAATATAAACTCACATTTTGTTAGTATTGCTTTAACACGAAGCAAGTTGGACATCTCCACCTGTCTCGGCACAATTAGGCAAAGCATAAGTCACCTAGGGCCTCAGCAGGCTTGTGGCAGTAGATTAAAATTAGATGTTTGAAACTGTTACCACCCTTATCCATCTGCCTTGTTTTCCTACCAGATGCCACTGCCCCCAGTGACATGAGCATCTCATGATTCAACTCCTCGACCATGGCAGTTCTCAGGCTGGTGCATTAAAGTAAAACAGAAGTCAGTTTTAAGCATAAGCATCACAATGTGATGATGTTCATTCTAACTGCAGAATTGCAAGCCAGCATTTTACAAAACTTCCAAATTCAACCATAAACAAACATTTTTAAGATTAAAAAAAACCCCCAAAACAATAAAAAAACCCCAACCCTCCTCCCCCCCAGAAACACTTCTTATTCAGATTCATAACACATCACTATCTGCTTCCTTTTTAAAAGCACTGCATAAATACCTGTTATCCTGTGACCTCCCTTTCCCTGCTGTTCCAGATAGGCTTTGAGTATCGATGCCATGTTTACTCAGGATAAAAAAATATGTTCTCTAGTGAATAATAAATTGACTTTTTTCCTTGTCCTTTTACATCACTATGAATTCTTTAAAGGGGGAACAGTTCTCTTTTCACTGTTCCTGCTGCAGCAATTTGCTGTCATTTCATAGGATTGAAGGGTAGTGAAAATGTCTTTTTAACAGACAGTACAATAATTAACACCACCAAAAGAAAATTAGCTAGAGCAGCTATGTGGCAGAAAGTGAGCTGACGGGGTGAATTTTTGAAGTTACCTAAACAGCTTTAGTGCATCCATCCTACTGTCAGAAGTGACACAAAAGCAGCCTGTAACAAATGTCAGCTGTTACTGTTCAAAAAAATTCAACTAAGTGCTTATCAAAGTGCTTAAATTTTATGTGGTTCCCCATACTCTTTCTTTGCAGGATTCGTGATGGGAGAATGAACTGTGAACAGAGATGTCTATAGTGTCCACCTCTCCTAACAGGAGAATTACCTTTTAACCATCTAAATGCTAAAAGGGGTGGTGGGGGGGAAGAAATCCCAAAACCTCTCAGAATCTGAGGATCCAGCTGACCCCTGTGTAACCCCAGTGTGGAGCTGAGGGCTCTTATGGACAGTCTGCTCTATGCATTTCAGTGGCTGTCAGCCAGATCTGTCATCCTGTCTAGTTATTAACATGCCTTTGTAGCCTGTGCTAGCTGCTTCGTAGGGAGTGACAAGAAACTTGCTTTTTAGTTAATGTCTTGAGTTATCTTCACCTTCTCAAACTTCCTACATATGGATCAGCTGGAGGCTTCTTAAGTATTCTTGACAGCTTCTATTTTTGTTTAATAACTGGAATTTCTTGGAATTAAGGGAATATGATGGAATTACTTTTATTGGTTAACAAGACTCATCCTTTTAGCTAAAACTCTCCCAGACTTGCCCCAGAGATACACAAACCTGCCTGCCAACTTCCTTCATAGCAGAAGAGTGTTGCCTGTACCAGATGTTCGGAGCTCCTGAGTTAGAATCCCAGAGACAGTGAGATTCCTTTAAACACACATTAATAGTACTTAATTTTTGGTCCTCTGAGCTCTGAAGTTCAATAGGGCCATGTCTTTTTAATACCCCTCCTCAACTTTAGGACTAAAAAATGTAGTGTTTTATTTTTATGAGCAGATGCTGAGACTGCGTTTGAGATTCTGTATGAATTTGTAAGATGGAGCATTGAAGGAAAAGCTCAGCTATCATAAAGCTGGTGATGCGATTTAGATTTGGCGTGTACAGCAGGCCAAATTGTAACAGGGCAGGGGAGATCAGTGTCCAGGCTTCGGTACATTAGAGCCTGTAATAAGTACTGTGTGGGTAAATGGGCTTAAGACTCAGACACTTGCACCTCACATTAAGGATTACACAGACAGAAGTAGGACAAGACTCAGCTCTCCAACTCTCTGCTTAGTCCAGGTCACATCTGAGTCTTTAGGTTTCTCAGTTGTCTTTGCTTACTCAAATAGGAAAGCTGGACAGTTGCTGAGATGATGCCAGGACACTAATTCTACCAAGACATTTGCTGAACTACAGATGAATTTTTTTTTTTTTTTAAATAAAAAAAGGTACAACTATCCATTACAGTCCTGCTCCTCCCAGGAGAATTTCAGGTTAAAAAGAAACAATTCCAGAAAGACACAAAGATGTAGCTGTGGAAAGCATTACCTGTAAGATAATGCAGGGCAGCTTCTCCTGCTTCTGCTTTCTCTAACATCCTGCCATGAAAGGGCTACTTCAGAAACCCACCCTACAAGCCTTGGAAGAAAGCCTGTCTGCTTCCCGAGCAAGTTCTGTTGTTGGAGGTTGTCGATGTTACCCTGCCTCAAGGAGGATGGTGATGGCCCTGCTGGGGACTTGTGTCCTTTGGAACAGGTCCTGGAAAGTGCTCCAGTGAATGATAGGTTTTGCTCGCGTTCTCCAGCATCTCATATTTTTCCCAGTAGGAGACTGTATGTGCAGTGATTTACAGAAAACCATGCTGCTCTATTTGCTTCTGGCTTTCAAAGGGCTGAGTGAGAGTATCCAAAAGAAGGGTAAGATATTCTGGGCAGCCTCCCTCCACGTTACACCTGGCACGAGTGCTGTTTGCGCTGCTGTTGCCACAAATGCGTATAGTTTTCAGTGTGTGGTCTGTTCTCTCCTTAGAGCCTTGGTGATGCATATGAATTTAGCTCCTGGGTCATGTCTGAAGTCACAAGAATGAAATCTCACCATCAGTTATGTTAAGCTGAGTTAATTTTTAGGAGAGGGAGATCTGTTTGAGCTCTTTGCCTTTAGCAGTGTTAGTATCAGTTTCCACAAGCTGGAAGCAGTGATGTACCATGTTAAGATGTCTGCAATTTGTGATGGATGCAGCCTGTGAGAAATTATCCCAGGTTAGCAAAAAGGGGAGCAAGTGTTATATAGGCAAGTTATTTTGACACCTCTTGTTTATGCTAATTTGGATAGGCATAGATGGAAAAGACTTTGGCTGGGCCTGCCAAGTTTATTCCAGTTGAAAGGAGGAGCAGGAGGAGGAGGAGAAGAGGTAGGTACCTCACTTCTGTTGTGAGATGCCATGGGGAAGCTCTTGGGGGCTTTGGTGTCACAGTTTCCGTTTGGCCAGACAGGGCATTAAAAGAAGGGAAGCGACCAAGGTGTGCTGGGTGTGATTTGAAGTTGGCAGAAGAAATGGGACCAGCTTGCCCACCCTTTCTCCTACAAGTGCAGGAGATCAGAGCAGAGGCACTTTGCTCTTTTTCCCCCATTGTGTAACAAACTGCTCCAGAAAAAGGGGGCTATTTGGATAATGTCCTCCCCATGGCAAGAGAGGAATGAGGACAGCTAGGCAAACTGTGGCTTAGACATTGCCCTGCTCCAAAGACAGGCCAGTGACTACTTGTGCTGCACTCCAGGCACAGCTGGAGCCTGCTGCCCCACTGGGCTTTGCAGGTGAAGCCTGCACAGAGCCCACACCTGACCATGTGGAGAGCACTGTGCCTGCTCTCATTTTGGAGGGCTGTATGTGTCTCTAGTTTTGTAAAACCACTAAGGGATGGGAGTCCTACTTTAACTCCCAAGCTCATAGCACAGCCTGCAGTGGGTTTCCTGCTCCTGGTGGGAAACAGGTTTTCTCAACAGCTAATAGAACATTTGGGCCCCTCCTCATGTACCTGCACAGGCCAGGACTTAATGGCATGATCCCTCACTGCACCTGTTTGGAAAAAGGTTTCCCTTCTGGAGGAAGGAGTGGAGGGGATACCCTGTACTGTATGGAATAGGTCTGTAGGTTTATGAATGCAACACATGAGCAGGAAATTCTGAAAGTTAAGTGTTTCTGCAGTCATGCTGGGAGAACAAGGCAAGACTCTTGCAACATAAGGGGTACATGGATTAATCTACTGCTCTGCAAATCACTGCTACTGCAGAGAGGCAGCTCTGAAGATTTATTTTTTTGTATGAACAAATTTCCTTTGTGTAATGAAAAGATCCACCAAGGACAAAATGTAGAGAAGGACAGTAACAGTGCCAGGCTGATCTTCTGTATAGATCCATGTAGGAGAGTAATGAAGATGCAGGGAGACTGGTTCCTGGAATAGGCAGCTGCTGTAGCAACTTGGGAAAACCACATCTGTATGGCAGGTGGGTCTGCCTTGTTGTGCAAGTTGGCGATGTCCTACCTGCCCACCCTCCTCACATATCTGCCAGCTTAATTAAACTGACTCTCAAAGACAGCAATATGCACTGGGGATAGAGTGTGCGAGAATCAAATGACTTCCCCCACTTAGCAAATCAGGAGTCAGGCAGCCAAGTGTGACTCCAAGGCAACCCCTATCCTGTTTCACAGCCTCCCCAGATCCTATTCCTGTGCTCTGTGGTCCTGACCCCTGAGCAGTGCTCTGCTGTCTGAGTACCTTTTCTTACACATTGCCTCTGATGTCTTGCTTCATCTACAGATAGCACAGAGACCAATTGTCTGCAGCTCCCTTTTACATATTTGAATACTGTTTCCCATTAATCTTATTTCTTGATTACGCAGCTTCAGATCCTTGAGGCTTCCTGCTCAGCTGCACTTGCCAGGCTGTATGATAGATATTCAGCCGCCAGATGAGTCCTATATGTGTGTAATAGCTCAGCTGTAAGGAGAGTTGCTGTGTAAGCATTATACCCAAAGGCCTTTTGACAGCAAGTGAAGGTGCTACATTGCAGAGATATTGGGGCAAGTATTGAGGTAATTCAGCATTGTCACTTCTATGAGCTCTGCACTTGGCACTGGCTGCAGAGCTAGTGCTCTAATGCTCAGGGCTGACAAATGCAAGATGGGAAGGGGAGGGGGTGTGTGTGCTGAATATTTCATTTAGATTATGTGAATTACCTTCAAGAGTTAGTAATAAAAATACCTGAAATGGGGAAGTGAATGGAGCTGACCAAGAAAGTCTAGCCAAAGTTGGGTATAATGCTGCCTGTCACCTGTGTTTAGAGACATGTGTCTTGCTGAAGAATATGCCCAGAGTCTGAATTGGAGATTATAGTAATAGACAATATGGTAAACAACTAAGTAGAAGTATCAGAATGGGAGTAAGTCAGCCAGAACTGATCACTGAGCTGTTAATGTCCTTCTCTGATTTAGATTGATTCTAATTGCAAACATAAGTAAGTTGATTGTATTCAGTCTTTATTTATGATCAGTTCTGATTACACAAATTATGACACATGAAATGGGTTGTAACTAGCCCAGCAATAAGCTCTATGTTGCTAGGTAACAAGCCAACATTATTTCAAACAACCCAATCAAGGAGAAGCAACTGAGCTATTGTTCTCTGTTCTTGTTCCTTGTTCTTTAGGCTTAGCTGATAAGAGCCTTTTAAATGTCTTCTTGGTATTTGATTTTCTAGGAGGAAGGGTAAAGGTTTTGTCAAACTTCAAGTAGGCACCGTTGCATAGTGCTCCATTTGACAAAGGGTTTTGGAGCAGTAGCTGTGGAAGCAGCTGTCTCGGTGCTGCAAAGTGATGCACTCCTGGATGCTGAAATCATTGCAGAGCAGCCCTGAGCCAGCAGGTCTGGTGTCATCCAATTCCACTGCTTGCAATGCTTAACTCTGCCTTCATTGATGTCAGTTTGTCTGCTGTCCTTGTGGCATTGGAATGGAAACGGTATGGTGGGTCTTAATCTGATCCAGTTTTTGGTGTATTGTGAATCCTGAGGACTGCTTCTTATACTAGACAACACCATTCTGGCATTGGGGAAGCTGGCTGAGATTAGGTGCAACTCGGAGACAGCTGCCAACTCTGCAAAGCCTGTGTAGAAATGAGCTTGGCATGAGGCTCCTGGTTGGTACAGAGCCACATCTTGTATGTGATGGGCAAAATAAAAGTGGTGGAGCCAGAGCGAGTAGATTGGCAGAACCATTGATAAGATGAGCTTAGCACTGTGTTTCCCTACCAGGCAGTGGGCATCCTAACAAAAAAAAAAGCTCCAGGTTTACCTGAATCAATGTCCTGGAGGTGATCAAGCCAACAGGCAAACCCCATGCAACCTATTCCCTACGGAGGACTGGAGAAAGTAGCTTTTAATCAACCTGAAAATGACCCGAACAGTGCACTGAAGCATCTTTGCTTTGGAGATATGTCAGGAACACTTTCAATCTTTTATCTTCCCTGGAACAGCAGGAGAAATGCCACTGAAATAAGCCCTGTGATTTCTCCTCTGTAATTACACCTGTCACCACTTCCGATGGAGCTGATATAAATAGCCAGTTCTGCCTTCTGTTTGCATTGTGCTTTTTTAAATACAAAACAAAGGAGAAGCAAACTCTCTCTACCCCTACTCTGATGGTAAGACCAGTCTAAGATGTATAAAATGAAGCATTCACACACTGCTAATTCGCTCTGTATTTCTAAGCTTGACTCTATACATGACACGCTACTGTTGTAAGTAATCTTGTTTGCTAAGAGTTATTGCCTGCAGGATTTGTGTCACGTGATAAGGTCAGGGATGATGCAACTAAAAGGCATGCATGTTATGCTTTTATTTTTGCATGCCCAGTGTCTGCTGTTAAATCCACATTTGTCTAGAAACAAAAGGCAGACCTGTGCCGATGTGAAATGCAAATTGCTGTGCTTTAGTCAGCGTTCATCTGAAATCCTCACATAAGCCAAGGGGAATTGACAGCTCTTTCCTAGAGTTGTAGAATTTGATGTATTCCAGCAGAGAAAGGAAATTGCAGTATATTTTAAATTGCTCCAGTTTGAATATATCGGGACACATTGGCTAGCAGTGTGAACTAATGCAGCCTAGTTGATGTAAGTGATGCTTCAGCAGTAGCGATTATGCCAGATGAAGATCTTAAGTTGACTGAATGACCACATAGTTATGGTTTGCAGTGGGATAAGAGAACCGAGTGGCTTGGCTGGTTGTTACTGAATCTTACTAAATGCCAGCAGCTTTGCTAGGACAGCTAGCTTAGTGGATTTAAGATCCACTGTACAGTGGGATCTATAAACCACCTCTAACATTGCCAGTTTGGGTGACAAATACAATGTGTAGTTCTCTGACCTTGCCTTTAATAAGCAATAAGCAGTCATGAAATACATTAACTAATACTTCAAAATAAAACTCCTCATGTAATTTCAACTGCCTCTCTGTTTCCAAGAGAGGAAAAATCATGTGGGGGAAAAAAATGAATTTTTGCATTTATGAAGGGTGTTCAGATATTGTGATGATGATAAGTATCACAACCAGAAGAGACTGGAGAGAAGAGAAACAAACAAGGAGAGGAAAGGTTTGTTTATTATAATGACAGAAGTTTAATAGTTCTTAAAAGCAGTTTTAAAAAATTCCCAGTTGGTGGAGAGAGCTTTACCTACAACAAATTCCTGCCTAGGGAGGGGATAAAGTTAACACAGCAATCAAATATGTGCAGAATGTGGTCCATGGCTTAGGCCACAGGTTTTACTGGGGTCCAATTTATATTTATAAACACCACTTTTATTCTCTTCAGGGGTTCCTGAATTAACTTCAGAAGCTGTGATAATCATTAAACAGCCAAACAGCAGACACATGCCCACCTTGCTTATACAAGTATAACATGAGGATGTTAAAAAATCTCATTCTCTTTACAACCCCCCCTTCCATGCTCAAGCAGTGCTGTCCACCCAGCTGTTTTCCACTCCCTGAAGCAAAGATGTCATTTGTGGCCATTTGTGGCTGAGTTGAAGATTGCCAAGATTGAGCTAAGAGATATAATTAAGTATGTGTTTCTCTACATGTATTAGAGTATTCAGAGCCCCACCAGTGACTCCAGTGGGTGCTTGCAAATGGGAACTCCTCTAGCTCCAGAGGAGTCACTTACACAGTCAGGTCCCACGGTACAACACAATGGACATGACAAATCTCTTAGTACTGCTTGCCTATTTGGATATTCTCAGAAAAAATAACACTAGGGCTTAAAGCTTGATTTGTCTGAACAGCTCAGTATCCATAAACTCATTACAAGAATCAAGGTAGCATTTGTTACACTATATATAGCAAGAGACCAAAAGAAAACAGGGCCATTGTGCAAAGCATCAATTAGGCCTCTTAGTGAGCCATAGAAGTAAACCTCCTCAAAACAAAATTGCATTTGCAATGCAGTGAATCATGAATGATGCTGTACCAGGTGTCAGGAAAAAAGCAAGAGCGGAAGATTTTTGCTGTGCTTTGTTCTGAAGCAGTTGTCATTTTGAAGTAATTGAAACAGCCCCAGTGACTCTTCTGCTGTTTTGTCTAGCAAAACTGTGCATCCCAGAAGCAGATTATGCTGCTGTTGATGTAATCTAAGGTGATAAACATGTGCTAATAAGCTTGGACTCGATTTAAGGTTGGAGAGACTGCTCCAGGAATCCTGCTGCCTTATGTATGGGGTGAGAGGGAGGGTTGAACCCTGTGGCCAGGAAAGGGAATTCCTGGATGCTGTGAAATATTAAAATGCCTCTCAGTTAACAAACAGATAACTTGCTACATACGCTAAGAGATTTCAAACAAAACCATGGAATAAAGCTGCTGGGGTTCATACATTCCTTTTTCCTTTTTTTTTT
>VZTL01054470.1:329-17108 GCA_013400535.1 Scopus umbretta
ATTTGAAACTGTATTTTCTGAACTGCTGTAACAAAAAAATGCATAATTTACTTTCACTGAATACTTTTTGCAATGCAGATGTCAGATTCGTGCCACACTGAATTTATTCACTATCCTTTTTTTAACCTAGACTTATACGTTTTCCAGGAAGTTATTTAAATACCACCCCAAGATGCAAAGTTGGCTCCGTGACTGCAAAGATTTATTTTTTTTTTTTCAAAAGAGCATTAAACAATTCATTAACATATTCATGAGGGAGTAAAATAACTGCAGACTTCAGGTGAAACACTAGCTGAAGTATTACCAGAACTAAGTTGCAACAAAAGGTGCTAAATCCTGTGAATGTGGTTATTTCAACACCACTGAGAGTTCTACCAACACTGGCAAGTGTTTATATAAGCCCCAGGAGCTTCACAACAAAGTGAAGAAATGTTTTTAGTAAGGACACTGGCCCAAAGAAGCCACCATAAGGGCAAAAACTGAGGAAGAAATGAGGGGGGAGAAAAGCAAGGGGGAAGTTTCCAGTCAGGGAGTAATATTCTAGCAAATGAGAGGAAAAAGTTGATTTGCAAACTGCACAGGAACTTCTTGATTTGCAGCTACTTCCTCCAATCCTGCCTTTTAAATTAGACTATGAAATTCATACATCACAGGTATCTGTGACCAAGCATTGCAGATGCTAGCTGGAAAGACAGTGTTGGCTGTACAGTATTTTCCACAGTGGAGAGATGGCATCCAGATTAATAGTGAGGGAAAGAACAGTCGGAGCAATCACTGCATTAGGACCCATCTGACTTATCCTTATTACTTTAACTGGTTTTTTTCCCCACATTTAGAAAATGATCATTGCAGCTGCAGTCTGTCAGTCTTGCTACTGTCTTATGTCCTGGCTCTTGAGCAGGAAAATTTTGGAGCATGGCAATTTTTTTGATTTGGAGCAGAGAATAGGATTAAGTGATTATTCTCTTTGCTTTGCAAACACTTCCTCTCCTTCAATTTTGGTGTTATTGTTAACATCTCTCTCTATCCGTGATTGTACATGTGCCTTGTCTTTAATGGAGTCTTGTTGGCTTGCCTGTAGTTTCTTTCCCTTCTATTAAAAAGATGTAAAAAGAAATTAGTCTATTAGCTGAACTGCAATAGTACCAGCTTTGTAATGGCAATGCAGAACAATTAATACAAAACAAGTCCACTAAAAATATTTCTTATTTAATTGTAAAATAAACTGATTGCAGTTTTCCAGGGGGAACAGACTAAAAGCAGCTATTTAAGAGGTGCTTCCATCATCATCCTCAGGACTGTTTTGATTCAAGACAACTGCATTTCCTGATTAGCTGGGTTTGTTTTGTGGGGTTTTTTTTCCTTTTTCTTAAACTACCTTCCTCAAAGCCACATGTGCCCTGAATAAAACAGCAGCTCAGCACACACCTCATGCATCTTCCCTTCCTACACAACACTTGCTGTCTTGTACTCTGCCCATCTCGACATGGTGCAGCTGAAGAAAGACAGATCTCTCCAAGGTAATGGCTTCCATGTCATGAGGGTTAGATTTGCTTCCAAGTCTTACACTTGAATTTGCACACTATCCGACATTTACTTGTGTTTGTTCTCATTGGTCCTTGTCTCCCTCCAGTGGCAGGAGGATCAGACCTCTCTGATTTAAACAAGATGCACAACCACCCTCTGACTAAACTATACAGCTGAGCCTTCCTCAAAATTTTTGTTCACCCAGTGAATGAGTCGTCCCAGGAATACTCATTATTCTTCCTCCAAGCATGTAACTTCACGTGATATTAATACTAATTTCTTTGCATCTCCAATGCCTCACTATTCAAGGTCAATCCTGTAAGATGGTCTCCTCTTATATAGCTCCAGCTTCAAGCCATTAGCAAATTTCATTAGCACATTCTTGGTTTTATCCTACTTTTTGGTAATTAGTGAAAATAATAAATAAGATCAATGTCAAAACCAGTCCCTGAAGAACTCTACTAATAACCTTCCAGCCTTGTAGCTTCTTTCAACACAGCTACTTGTTATCTCCTTCAGTCACTCCCAACAAAGCATTTGTACTAACCACCCTCTCCCCCAGCTTAGATACCACTTTTCCCATGTAGCACCATATGGAGAGCTCTGCTGAGGCTGGGGCAGACTCAGTCTTTCCTTTGCTCACAAGGCAAGTGACATGGCTATGAAAGAGACAGAGGGCACATTGCAAGAGGTGTTGTCAGGGAGAAAATTAAAAAGCCATCATACCTGGCCCTCATGGGACCTTATCTGGAAGGTCATGTACAGATTTTCCATTTAACTAAAAAAAATCCCTGAAGGAGAACAATTAAAAAGCCACTCTAGAAGGAGCTGCTTTTAGAGCTTAGCAAAACGAAGGCATCTCAACAGTAAATGCCAGAGCTTGGCGAGGGAGAAAACTGTTTAAGAAAAAGAACAACGATGAGAAATGCCTATGCACACATTCTGTCTGGAATTCAGAAAAACTTCAGATCATGAGAGGAGGAACATTTGTGAATAGGCTTGTAGATAGGAGGAAGGAGTCTAGAAACATTTCTTTTTAAACTGTTTTATCCAGGATGTACAACATAGTTGTTTGCACTATCCGAAAGTAGTAGGCTCACTAACCCAGTAAGTTCCTTCCACTACTCTCATTTCTTCTTACCAAAGATCCTCAGTGCTGACTTAATTGTTTCCAGTGCAAGACAGGAGACTGCGAGAGACATCTACCCTCAGCATTTTTCAAAACCATCACTCTCCAAGTCAGGTCCTAAAGGGTAATGTGCAACTTGGTTCCCATTCAAGCCAACAAGAATTGAAGATGCCAAACGTTTTACCTGCATAAACATTCCTAGATCATTTGCCTTTAGCTCCTCACATCTCTCTCTGTAGGTCTTCTCAGGCCAGCTGATGTCCCTCCTTGTCCAACCAGGACATGCTCAGAATTTACTTACAATAGCCTCAATAGTGTACTAAAGCTTAGGCTGATCATGAGTTCAAATCAGTGCTAGGATGAAGAGTGCCAGAGCTACTTTGTTCATTTTATTATCTCTGTCTGCACACAAGTCTCAACAGGAATTCTAGCCCACAGGGGATGGCAAGATGTAGTGGTTTGGTCTTTTACTGTAGATCGGGCAATGAAGGAGAGGGAGGGAAGAGAGACAGGAGACTGAAATGAGGTGTGAAAGGATATTTGGGGATGTCATTGTCATTTGCATGAATCAATACTTCATTTAAAGCTAAAAGATCTCATAACTACTGTGAAGAACTAGCTGTTTTAAAAAATCAGTATTAACTCTAACATTTATGAGAACCCTTGGCAGATGCAGCACTCAATTTTTGGGTTTGTGGTTTTTTGGGGTTTGGTTGTGGTTTATTTGTTTTGGGGGTGTGTGTATCATTTTGGGTAGATGGCTTTTTATGATATATCTCTAATTGCCCCCCCCAAAAACGTATTCTATTTAATAGACTACGGTATCAATTCAATCACTCAAAAATCGTATTATAAAATTATTTACTTAACCCCACTATAAATATTATTTTTATTGTTCTACCGACCTTTACCACCCTCTTCTCTTTTTTCCCAATAATGACATATAAAAGAGTGAGAAAGGATGAAGTTTAGTCTGCGTCAGTATGCCCAGCTGTGACACCCTTCTGCACACCAATATCTGTACTAACATGTAGGTACGTCTATCATCAGCACAACAAATTTGATCAGCCCTAGAATGGAAGCATGCAGCATTTCAACAAGGATATTCCCACAGACACTTCACAAGCTCCCTCTGCTTGAATGAAAGTGAAATAACAAACAGACCTGGGAACAAAACAGGTTTTCCATCCTGCAGATAAAAAAATCCTATTGCTCAGGATTCATATGAAATCAAGTCTACTAAAAAACAAAATAAACAAACAAAAATACCCCCACCCAAAACCAAACCAGGTTTGTGTTAAAACAAACAAATAATGAAGGAAAGAAACCAACAACAGCCCACTCTTCCTTTCAGAACAGATGACTTGACCTGCTCACTGATTAGCACACTCACTCAGGGTGTGGGCCAGCCATGCTGAAATCCCTGCTTTACCTGGCTGAGCAGAAGCTCTGTTCAAGGAAGCATCCTACCTGTCAGGCAACAGGCTGATAGGGAACTTGGGGAATATTTAGTTCTTCACATGAGTGTAAAGCAGACCCACAACTGAATGGCCAACAAGAGCACTTGTCTCAGTTGTGGATGATAACAGTTCAAATTGGTGCCCTAGTTAAGGCTAGAAGAGAGTGTTAAATGACTGGGCTATTGGCTACTCTGCCTCTTCCTCATTGTCACTTTGGCTGAAAAAAAATTTCCCTGCCAAGAGTTTCATCAGAATACCTCTAAAGGTACCATTTTCTAATGGAAGTCACAATTCACACAACCGTTGTGGAACAAATCCATTCATCTATACAGGAAAACACAGCTACAATGCTAAAGCAAAACTGCCATTTAAATCTTGTCAACAGACTATTTTTTTAATAGTAGTAAGTGCCTAAAACCATCTTGGAGACTGCAGAAATAAGTTGGAGCATGCAGATGTTATTCACAACACATTTTAGTCTGCATATGACTAAAGACAAGAGAGAGTTCTGCTTTAAATTGGGAGCCCAGCCTTGAACTTGATAGCAGTACTCCAAATATAACAAATTTATCATGAAACACAAGAGAAAGTCCATCAGAAGATAATTCACAGACATACAGACCTAAAATAAAGTAGCATTTGATAGGGCAGCCTTATTCAAGAAACCACTTGAAATTAACAACACTTGTCAAAAAGGCATGAAGAGTTCTGGAGTTACCTCCCAGATAACATAGGCTTTCCAACATAGCCTAATTTTTCCTCAGGAAGTAAATGAACGAATCTAGGACATATAGATATCAATGTATATTTTCCATGGTATCAATGAATACTTTCATAGGTAAACACTGGCATCTGGGTTACTGTGCAAGAGTAGCTCCCTGCCTTGGAAGCGCCGAAGGGACACAGCACCAGAGAAGGCTGGGAGAATGGCTGATCATGTGCCACAAAACTTATTTGCTCAAAGCCAGCAAATGTAAGCTGTTTGATATGAGCGAGCAACAGTTCCTAGTAAAGAAAGTTTTATTTGCTTTCTCCTCACAAGTGGAGAATATCTGACCACAAAACAACCAGTTACCTCCTCCATAGCCAAATCAGGAGATTATCTAGAGAGATGGAGCTAGACAAATTTGAATGCTTGTGTTTTCTTTAAATACACAAGATGACAAGCCAGGGGACTCACTTCACTACACAGGAGGACCTACTACAGTTTGACTACTCAATCTATGTTTGTGTTAACACTTGTAAGATACTTCCTTTCCTGTATTAGAAGGCTGAGTGAATTGTCAAGGATCACTATACAAAGCCCTGCCGTTTGTTAATAAGAATGCTTATGAAAGAAAAAAGTACACTACTGCTCTGCAGGACCCAAGTAGTTCAACTACTTTTTTCCCCCTTCAATTTATGGCATACTTGGAGGAATAACAGTTTATTCCCCCCGTCTTTCTAGCGTAGTTAATCAACCTTCAAAAAAATCTGAAAAAATGAGTACTTACACTGTTTATTCCTCTCTCTGGAAAGAAATGATTGATTGGAAAGAGACACAAAACAGAAATGCTACTGAAATGTGAGGTTCTAATTTCTTACAAATATTATTAAAAATGTTATTTTAGTCTATGCATTTGTCACTTGCTGCAACATGTTCATAAGCAAAGCTTACAAAACAGAGCATATGAAAAAACTTGCAACGACTTTCAAGAGAAATGGACCGATGAAATTCTATTTGTCTCCTCTTTAAGACAACTTTCATTGGTGTTGGTGTCGTGGAATAAAAGTAAGAAAGCTCCTGGCTGAAAAAAGCTTTCTGCTTGGGAACAGGCTAGATGCTAAAGCAGATCTTGACTCAGTTCAAGGTCATTTCTCTTTCCACTTGTACACTTTCTGATACATCATGCAGGAAATCAATTTTGTGATACTGGGGCAGCAATGCAAAAAAGCAAAGGCTTGTTAGGTCCCATGTGCCACTGTTTCATATTCCCAGAGCTTATAAAATGAGGATAATTAAATACAGTAATCTCCCAAGAGTATTGTAAATATTAATTAGCCAACAAATTTAGAGCACTTTGAGAATGAAAAGTACTCTGTGTCAGTATTTACTTCTATCTTTACACATACCAAAAAAGCCAAATGATTTTTTTTTTTAGATTTATAGGAGAAAATGCATTAAGATGTTGGAATTCAAAGCAGTAAGCCTTTCTGCTAATGCAACTTTTCAGAATTATTTCAAGAAACAGAAACCATAGACTGTTAGTACAGTCATTACAGAAGACTGCAACTCTTGAGCTCAGAAATGAAGTACAAGAGCTGTTAAAAATAGTTAGAGAAGTGAAATTAAGTCTGGAGTAATAATTGGCAAAATTTTCTGGATCTATACAGAAAAAGTGCATTTATCAGTTTTCTAACCAAGATAACACATGTGACTCAACAGAAATATAATTCAGCATATTCAATTCTGAAGTGAACAAATTAAGCCATAATAAACACTGTTCACTGACTTAAGATCATTCTGTGTGCATGGAATGGCTATGAGCAAATCAGTTCCTTCAACTATTTCACTATTTAAAACACAGAATCACAAAACTGTAAAGGTAGGAAGGGACCTCTAGAGATCATCTAGTCCAATCCCTCTGGTTTGGAAGGGTCAAATGAGAGCAGGCTGCTTAGAGCTGTGTCTGGATTATTTTGAGTAACTCCAAGGATGGAGTTGCCATAGCCTCCCTCCCTGGGCAATCTATCAGTCACTCCAGCTTGTATCTTCTTTTCCTTGATGTGTTGAGAAATGGCTTCCAGGATAATTTGCTCCATCTCTTTCCCAGGGATCAAGGTGAGGGTGACTGGCCTGTAGCTTGCTGGATCCTCCTGCTTGCGCTTCTTGAAGATGGGAGTCCACAGGAACTTCATCTCCAACTCCATGATCTTTCAAAGTAGCCTCATAATTACACGGGCCAGCTACCTCAGCACCCATGCATGCATTCCCATCAGGTCCCATCTGCTTGTGTATGTCCAGTTTAAGTGTTTCTTAATCTGATCCTCCTCCACCAAGGGTAAGCCTTTGTACCAGCTGCAGCTTAATTCAGAGTTCATTTTCATCCTAGTAGCTGATATAGTGCTGTAGTTTGGATTTAGTATGAGAATAATGTTGATATCACACTGATGTTTTCAGTTTCTGCTAAGTAGTGCTTAGGACTTTCCTAAGGACTTTCCAGCTTCCCACGCTCTGCCAGGTGCACAAGAAGCTGGGAGGGAGCATAGGCAGGACAGCTGACCCAAACTGGCCAAAGGGCTATTCCGTACCATATGATGTTATGCTCAGTATATAAGCTGAGGGGAGTTGGCTGGGGGGCAGCGATCGCTGCTCGGGGGCTGACTGGGCATTGGTCAGTGGGTGGTGAGCTGTTGCATTGTGCATCACTTGTTTTATATATTCTTTTATCATTATTATTATTTTCTATTTCTCTGCCATCTTGTTAAACTGCCTTTACCTCAACTCACAGGTTTTACTTTTTTTTTTTTCCCCTGATTCTCTCCCCCATCCCACCGGGGTGGGGGAGGTGAGCAAGCGGCTGTGTGGTGCTTAGCTGCCAAATGGGGTTAAACCACAACAGCCTTCCTTGCACCAGGCTCTCCCAGGAGTCTCAGGGACTGGGATTCCTGAGGGCAAATCTTCCCAGTAAAGACCAAGGCAAAGAAGGCATCAAGTACCTTGGCCTTTTCCATATTCTTTGTCTGTCATCAGGACACCCCATTCAGTACCAGGCCCACATTTTCCCTAGCTTTCCATTTGCTTCTGATATACCTATAGAAGTCCTCCTCATTCCCACTCAAGTTGCTTGACAGATTCAACTTCATGCAGGCTTTGGCTTTTCCAATCTCATTTCTGCACACTTGGGAGGAATACAAAAATATTGTCTGAGTCAGCCAACCTCATGTACTGTATTCTTACTTTTTATATTTGAGTTCTGCCAGGAGCTCCTTGTTCATCCATGTAGGCCTCCTGCCACTCTTGCTTGTTTTCCTGAAAACCAGAATAGAACATTCTTGAGCTTGGAGCAGGTAATTCTTGAAAATCATCCAGGTCTCCTGGATCCCTCTTCTCTCCAGGACTGTATCCTTTGGGATTCTTTCAAGCAGGTCCCTGGACAGGACAAAGTCAACTCTTCTGAATTGCAAGATTATGATCCTGCTATTTGCCTTGATACTTCCTCTCAGGATCCTGAAGCCCACCATCTAAAGGCCACTGCAGCCAAAGCTACTTCTGACCTTCATATTCCTAACCAATTCTTCCTTGCTTGTAAGTATCAGGTCCCACAGAGAATCCTCCTTCATTGGTTCCTCAATCACGTGTCAGGAAGTTATTATGAATGCACTCCAGAAAGAATCCTCATGGATTCCTTGTGCCCTGCTGTGTTGCTTCTCCAGGACAGATAGGGTGTTTAAAGTCCCCCAGGAGGGCCACAGCGTGTGAATATGATGCTCCTTCCAGATGTTTGAAGGCCTTATCTACAGCTTCTTCCTGACCAGGCAGTCTGCAGCAAATACCCACCATATCATTCACATTGGTCTGCCTGCTAAGACCCATAAGCTCTCAGCTGGTTCACCATCCATACCAAAGATGAGCTCCATGTGTTCCCACTACTTTCTCACATAAAGGACAACTTTCCCTCCTCACTGTCCTGGGCCTGTCCTTCCTAAATAGCCTGTATCTATCCATGGCAACATATCAGTTGTGTGAGCTATCCCACCCTGTCTCTATGATATCACTGAGACTGTAGCCCTACGAACACAGGTGGACACTGTTTGTTTCCCATGCTGCAAGCTTTAGCATACAGGCGCTTCAGAGGGGTACCCCAGTTGTGATGATTTCCCAGTAAAGGTATAGAAGTTTCCTCTATCATGCTGTCTTCTCACCACTCACTTATTTGTGTGCACAAACTTGAGGTCGGCCCAATTCATCCCTGTTTTGTTGATTACAAGGTCTCTCTTGTCCTCACTTGTCTGTGGGTTGACATCTCCCCGTAATTCCTAGTTGAAAGCTCTCCTTACAAGAGACCTGAGAAACCTGAAGCTTCACATTTAATGGTTAAATTGTTTCTTCAACATTTATAGAAAGTAAATTCAAGAAATCCAGGTATTAAACAGCTGGAGAAAACTAATACAAAAAATACAAGCAAAAACTACAGATTTCCTTTAATAAACTCTACTTTTTGAATACTCATACTTCTGCCCACAAAGTACCTCAGAATAAATATTCTGATGCGATATACCCAAAACCATCCCAGAGATCTATAATTGTACTACTTATTTTCAGAGATGAGTTATGCAGTCTTATTGATTTTCAATATAAATTTAGACTCTTAAATAATTCTCAAAAATGGGGCTAAGATACTTTTGCAAGTCTTATCTTTTAATGTTAGAAGGGGCCAAGGACTTGAATCATTCAGAAGTCATAGGTCTAACTAAAAATATACCATTTAGATAATTTCACAGCAAGAAAGTTTGGACCTTGAAATTAACAGGCCAAAGCTGGACAGTGACCAAAGAACCAACCTAGAATTACAATTTAACAGTTCCTTACTCACACAGCCAAGAAATCCCCTAATTGTGTATTTCAGTGAATATACATTTGACTCCCTTGTCTTACTTCAAGACTCTTTCTCATTACATTTGTCCCTCAGTGGTATTATTGCACCTGCACCCCAAGGTCCATTTTTGCAAGTGCCAAACCAATTCATTTATTTTTCTAGGATTGCCTTTCATAAATCAGGAGTCATTAGAATTACACATAAAATAAAGGGGAGGGAGGGAGGGGCAGGGAAATCCCCTAGTAAGCAATTTCCCAGCCAAAGATTTAGTATCAGTTGAGTTGAATAGCCAATCCCAACTGAGAGACACTATGCTCTTAAGTTAAGCTTCTCAGCACTGAGTAAAATAGTATACAACCTGAACCAGTAACCAATTTGCCACTACCAGCCATTCCTGTACAAACATCCAGACCACTACATGCCTTTTAAAAGAAATCACTTGACAAGAATTTTATGATTCACAATATTCAAGGCCTTATTAAGATCCATAAATAGTACAAGTAATTTTTAAAAAACCTTCCTCTGTTGCAGCAGGAAAAATATGTCATTATGAACTTTAGTAATGTCAGAACAGCATTGTGTGCTGAATAGGAGCTTGATTGGAGAATGTTCTAAGAAGAAAATGGGGTTGATTTAATCTTTCTATGCCAGGTGTTGGATTTTTTTTCAGCACAATATACACAGTGGGTAACTGACACAATGAAACCTCCAGATTCAAGGAGTTCAATACATTTCAAGTTGTTTTTGTGTCAAAGGGCTGCATTTATATAAGCTGTGTTGGCTAGAAATTGTGAAGTCAGAATCGTATTTCGAGCCCACTCGAAATTTCTAAATGAATTCCTTTTTCATTGAATGACACTTCATTGCGAAGGGATAGTCACAAAGCTTCATTAAGTAGTATGCTTTTTTTCCCCTGCATCCGCTACAGTATGTTCCTATAAACAATATTTTAACCTGTGTATCTGTCTTAAGAACGCTAATTGGGTAGGGATGTTTGTCTGGAATTTTTTATGCATAATATGGAGCCCTCTAGCTCCTATCAGCACTAATCTCCATTGCACTAAGCGCCATGCAAACTACTCAGACTCCAAGCTGCACAGCTTACATTTGGAACTCGCAGTAATAACCATGGGTGGGAAAGAGAGAAAGGGTCAAAGAAGCAAAACAATTTGGTTTTGTGTAGATGATCCACCAGGGTCAGAACCAAAGCCAAAATTTCATACTTCCTAGCCAACATCCCTCCTCCTAGACCAGGGGAAGACAATTCTCAAGGACTACTTTTGCCTGAATTTCTTAGTTTAAGTGATAAAAAGAAAAATTACTAATCTTGCTTAGTGACAAGTTTCTTCCTCCCTCCCTCTCTCCCTCCTTCCCTTTTCACCAAAAGGTACTTTACACGTTGCCAGATTTATCTTGTGTGAAATTGCCACTGTAGCTCTGTCAGGTTATATGGGAGGAAAAAAAAGCTTGACAGCTGCAAAAACAAAGCTATACTGTTCAACCATGCCCAAAATAAAACCAGGAAGAGATCTTTGCATAGGGTTTCCTGAAAAGAAATAATCACACACGCCGGATAACACATGTGCAGTGCAGTACAACGAATCAGACATAACAGAAATCCTGCAGATACAAATACGGATGATTTGCACATCTGGAAATCCACCAGAGAAATCCATGACACTCAGATTCTATTATCCACCACTTCCAATTGGAAAAAGGCAGAATACCCAGATATGTGATAACCCTAACTAAGGTTATAGATTACAGGATTTTTCTCTGACAGCTAGTCTTCAATTTTATGGGATGAATTTACTCTGAAAAATTATATCCACAGCAGAAGTCTATAGAGACTTCATTGCAGAGGGATACTGTAGATTACTAGTTTATTAATGCTAACTGTATACTTCAGGGTTTTCCTTCTTATGGCCTTCCAAAAAAGTGTTTCTCAAACAACTTTTGCTGTTAAAATAGCAAAAATATTGTACAAGAAACATATACTTTAAATTCTTACTTAATATTTAATTTCTGCTTAACAGTGCAGAAATGCTCAATATAATTACATGACAATTAGAAACCATACCTTGTGTGATGCAGCTTCAGGACAGGCTATCCATTTGTTCCACAAAATACTGTCAGAAAATTGCTATGACCAAAGGCCCAAAAGCCAAGAGCTGGTTAATTTTCACACACAAATGTCTTGGAGAAAAATCACATTTCATGATAATTAGTTTGTTTTCAGCAAGCTTTGTCTCTGAAACTGTTTCCTAACGGCTGGGAAAATTTTCCTTCTTCCAAATGAAAGTTGAGTTTTCATGGACATGACAATGATGAAATACTGAAGCCAGGTATAAAAAGCAAAATTTGGATTTTTCCATTTGTCACAGGAATGACAACAGGACATAGGTTTGCCCATCAAAAAAAACTGTCTCAACTAATTTTTGATGATGTGGACTCCATTGTTTCGTCCCCTCATTTTACAACCTGAAATTTAACCAGCTGGTGATTCTGATCGATTACTGAACTGTCTTCAAGAAAAAACTTCATTTCAGGTCCTTATGTGGTCTATTACCTGCCCTCATTTCCTCTTGCACAGAAAATGTTCTAGCACAGTTGGAGGATGGCATGTTTTCAACAAGAACTCTCAGCTTTCTAAGAAAGAAAATGTCCATCTGCTTCCCTGAAAAATATAAAATTTTTTGTTGTTGTTTTTGTCAGTACTGGAGAGATAACAAATCTATGTGAGAATGGATTAGGTAATTTTCTAGATCATAGAACAAAGTTACCAATTTGCTGATCAGCTCTTGGGAGATCATGTCCAGTATTTCTCAAGACATTCAAGAGATCTCAGATGGACATTCAGATATTGACTTCAATAAATCAGCATTAAAAAAAAGTTTGCAAAAATCACCAAGTCTGGGGGGAAAAAAATACCAAGAATATGCTGGTTTGGGTTTTGCTGTGGGGTGGGTTTGGTTGGTTGGTTTTAGTTTTTTATATTCCCCTTCAAGTATACTTCTGCAGCAACTCCTGAAAACTTTGTATCAAGACAAAGAACAGAACTCCAAGACAACTTAGGTTAAAATAACCAGTCTTTATAATACAAAAGGATACTCAGGGGACCCTGGGGCTATGAAAGCCTTGAACAGCTACACAAACGTACATAACTACTGACACAAAACACAACACAGTTAGTTGAATGACTTACTAGAAATGTAGAGCTTTTATAGGAACCCAGCAAGCTTCTCACTGAAAATTAAGCTCTTTTTCTTCACACGATCCTATACATACAAACATTTTAAAAAACAAACAAACAGAGTATAGCATAAATCGTGATGATGGGAAGGGATTTACATTTTTTTCTTGCTGCTGGTCTCATTGTATTTTAAGGAGGATTTCCTATAAAGGAAGCTCTAGTGGATTATATTTTTTTTCCAGGACATTTGTTGCAAAGTAGCTGATTAAATAAGAAACTATCACTCACAGATTTAAAAAGTGTTCAAATAGAATTTAGGTATGCACATTACCAATGCTTTAAAGAGGCATACGGACAGTTACATTTACTTTGAACTATTCCCCTTTTAAAGAACAGAAATTAAAAGAGAATATTAAATTAAAAATTAAATCACAACATTTTTAGCCTGTGGAAGCAGCACAGTTATGGTTACTCCTATTTCCATACATGCATCAAGCCATAAACCTCCACCCTTGCTTGTGTGCATGCACACACTCAGACACACTGCTGTACAAGCACAGGGTATCACAGGTTAAGTCCAAGAGAGATGGCATATTTTCACTGACTACAGTGAAAGTAAGTCACAAATTGAGATTTGTCTGCTTTCCAAGAGAGCAAGGAGCTACATGTCTGTGGTCAATATAGCATGAAACTCGAACTAATAAGGCCTAATGAGTAAAAGGCATATTGCTGCCGATTGCTTCTCAGGCAGAGATAAACTTGTAGATTTTGCCTGTTCATTCAAAGAGCATAGTGTTCCCAAGCCAGACGCAAGCAAGATCAAAACCCACTAACTGATCTTTATTCCATCATAAAACTGCAATTTATCAAATGCTAACATTTCACAGAACCACTTCTTTCTGACAGAACCCAGGCAGAGCTGGAAATCCGCCTGTTTCATAACTGTTTGTTTACCTGGCTCCTCAGCAATAAGGAGCTGGATGCAAGGACTTGCAGGTTTCAGAGACACCTGAGCTCCCAGCTGCCTGCCTCCAGCCTGAGACTCCCAGGACAGCCTCCCACTCACCAGGGAACCCCAGGAAGCTGCTGAACAAAACCGTTATAATCCTTTTAGTTTCACTAGCAACCCCCACTGATTAACAGTAGCAAAACTGTCAACCCCCATCAGCTTCACACAGTAGCAGTCAGGGATCCTGGGGAGTACCCAGAGTTTTGCAAGCAAAATATTGTGATATTTTAATTGCACATTCTGGGGGAGGGGGACAGCTTTTTATCCCAGTTAGAATTGCCACTCTTTGGGGATGAAAACCAGTGAATAAAAATTTGGTTTCAAGGCCAGCTCTGCCAGAACCAAGTGAATCACACTTATTTGGATATCTCATGATTTCTGGCAAACTACAGTGATGTTTTCCTGTAGGTTACTAGTTTGAATCGAGAGACTTATGCCTGCTCAGGAGTAATCTATAATCCTTTCTCCCTGTGTCCTTCCTATCAGGAAAAAGGAATTAGCTATGAACTATAAATCCATACCCATACTCATGGTTTTGCCAACAGAAACATAAGGAGGAAGCCTCATTCAGTAAATAAACTTTTCATAGAAACAGTGGTTAGATATGATCTGATAAAGTCTAAAAAGTACATATTAAATGGATAATTCAGTCCCTGCGCTGTAGGGGCCTAGGGGACCCAGCTTGTAGTTCATTACAAAATAATTCCCCTACACAGCAGGAGAATGCATGCTCTGTGGCAGCAGGACAACACCTTAGTGCATCTTTTCTCAACAGCTAACGTTACACAGCCTTTATCTTGACTGCTTTTTCCAGTACAAACAGATATAGTCTTAAAAAGGCCCCCAGCCACAGTAATTTAGTAATTGAGATACATGTGGAAAGAGAGTTTACATCACTTCTATAAACTTAAGGCTTTTGCAGGACTAGAAAAATACATTATGGAACCATTATGAGAGAAAAGAATTAAAATCTGTTTTTTACCATAGTGGTCTCTGTGTATGAATAACAGCCCTTTTGTCTTTCAAGAAAGACAGATTGATTTGAAACTGCTCTGAAGCAGTGTATTAACACTGTATGTTGGCCTGCTCACCAGTACATTCAGTATCTGACTTAACCCAAGAGGAGCTCTGTGGAAAAACAGGTGAAAAAAGAAAAGACTTGTTTAAAACTAGCTATCCCACCACTAATACAGATGTGGCTAAGGGGCTGTTGTTTTACACAGCACCCAGACTTGACTGTTATGGGCAAAGGTCTGGAGTGCTCTTGTATTTAACTGGAGACAAAGGCAGCAAGGTCTGTTCCCCCCAGCTGGAACAAATTGCATTCTCAATTGAGTTAATCATGGATTAAAAGCTACTCCATCTCACACCTGCTATGGCTCCTCTGCAAATTAATCTTAAGCTCTCACTCCACCAGCTTCCTCACACACACCCTACAAACTCACAGGGATCATCTTCCAGAGACCACCAAGTGGCCCAGTATCACACCTTAAGTGCACACAAGACACTCACCTTGTCTGAATTTTCTTTCTGAGGTAGTCAGGTTTCAGTTATATATGAAACACCAGCCTGAGACATCTAAGCATTAAATCTTTGCCATTTTTCTTTAAACCAACTTGTAACATTATATGCAAGTTGCTCACAGAAAGATACAATAGTTTTAGGTAACATGCAGAAGGAGTTGCACATTTTGCTCCACAGAACTTGGCGGCGATCCCAACAAGCTGCTGCTTTCAAGGGTCCAAGCCACAGCTGAGGCTGTTTCAGAGCACTGGTCCCCCCATGGTTTGGCAAAGCCCAGCAGCCAGCGCTAGCCCCAGCTCTGTGATAACATGATTTCCATCCATTTTGACAACATAGAGTCTCTGCTGGCATTCTCAATACTGAAGATAGCATAGGCAGCCTTCCCCCCCGACTCCACCCCCGCCCTTGTATTAGCTGTAAACAAATTTACACATTTTGTGAAAGCTGGCCTGGGAAGATTGGTCAGGTTGGATGAGGCTCTGAGCAACCTGATCTAATTAAAGATGTCTCTGCTCGCTGTGGAGGGGTTGGGCTAGATGACCTCTAAAAGTCATTTCCAACCCAAAGCATTCTATGACAGCTTAGCTACTACAAAGGTGAAGTTCTACCTTTCCACCTTCAAAATTCTTTCCTCTGCAGAAAAATCATGTTTCAATGCAATATCTCAGCAAGATAGCAAAGAAAGAGTTTCCAGAAAGATAATTTTTCTTTGTTGTTGAATAAGCTGTTATAAGTGACCCACAAAGTTTTAACAGCTTCGGTCATAACTCTTATTAATCTTCTTTCTTAAATAAAGGATGAAAGAGGTACTTTAGCCACCTGTCCTTAAGATTTAGGGCTGGGGGGGTTTCTTCCCCTCTCCCTTCCCCTTCGTTGTTTTCTCCCACTTTGAAAAAAATAAAGATAACACCAACTATATCTGTTTGCTGCACTGGCAAGCCTCACAATTTAACTAAAAAAAGTGATGTCTAAGGCAAATAGCATCTTGTAACACATTTCAACACTAATGTTTAATAGGGTTTAACAAACACAAGTCAAAGATCAAGTGGTTAAAGGGGAAATGATAAATAATTTCTAACCTCATTTCACTCTGAGCCACTTTTACCTTCCTTTTCAAGTCATGCATGGCACACTGACAGCTCCTTAAAGGAATAAAAGCATAATGCTACCCTTTTCCTTCAGCCTATTGCAAGATAAACAAACCACAAACTTCTTATTGTTGAATTTTCCAGAAAAACCAAGACCAAAACTCCTCACAAATAAAACACACAAAACTAAGAAAAAAAAAAAATCAAATCCAACAAACGCAAAAGTTTCCAAGCTTTATTATCTGGGGGGGGGGGGGGGGGGGGAGAAGA
>VZTL01054470.1:17139-31305 GCA_013400535.1 Scopus umbretta
GAAAGCCTTCCCTTTTTACAGGTTATTTTTTTTTGATCTTTTTATCCACCAATCTGTCAATCTATCAGCTCTATCTATCAGCTGCCAAAGGGAATTAGTCCTTTTACAGAAAAAATTAAAGAATATGTTTTTTAATTACAGGACAGTTTAATTCTAGATTTCTCTGGAACCTATGTTACCATTATGATGGGAACCTGCTCATAATATGTAACATATAATATTACATATAACAATAATATATACAACAAGGTAGAACATATAACAATATAACAACATCATATGCTGTTAAGTCTTTATATAAATGGAACCTTAGCTCTTCTGAGATCCCAGGCCACTTCATACTATCAGACATGGACAGTTTTGTACTGTACACAAACACTAACAAAACTAGATATCCCAGGCTACATTCAAAGGGAATTAAGGATTATTAACAACTTGTACAGAAAATAAAATATCAGAATGAGAAGTTTTCTTAGCCAGCATGGAAATAACTGACAGATACATTCAGAGACGTATAATTCTGTTCAAGACGTTGGAAAATAGGTGCCTGCTGATAGGTGTCTACATCCATATTTAGGAACCTACTTAGTAGCACCACTGTCAGAAAAATTAAATGTTCTGCAATACAGCTGAAATAAAACCTTTACTGTTGCAACAGCATCCCCCCAAATAAACTCACACCAGACCATTGAAAGATGCAGGTCTGGATTTGGTGGTGTAATTTTAGACTCCCAGAATTAAGAACAGAAGAGTGACAATCATCAAACAACACTGCCAGCTGAAACTGCTTCACTTACTGAGTCTTTTAATTAATACTGCAGTTGTCTTCCCAGATTTAAAACAACAAAAAAAAAAAAAAAAACACAAAACAAACTTTAAAATAAAAAGCCTAGTTATTTCTCATAGATTGTACAAGAATCAGCAGTATTCCAAATAAAAAAAAGTATGTTTTGAATTTCTAGCAGCGGTGAGCAATCACTGAAAGGTTCAAACTTACTGTTTTCCAAATACCATTTGCTTCTGCTTGGATTGCAAAAACATTGAGAACAAACAAAACAAGATCAAAGACAGAGTCCACATTGCAAAAATCTTGAAATAGCAACAGAAACCTCAGAAGCAAGAAACAAAAGTCAAACAATAGAAAGCAACAGGGGAGGTAACTTGGAACAAGTCTACAAATGAGGCTTTTTGTATATCAGCACAAACATCTTACTTCTGTTTTTCCCCCCAGTAACATTATTCTAGCCCATGCTGAAAGGAGCCTGGATTCAGAGCAGCTCAGGTGCGTCAAAAAATCCAGAGAAGACCAAAAAAAAGAAAATTGTTTTGATGGCATTGTCATCAGGAGTCTTATAGCTATAAACATACCGCCTCGTTCATTTTTATATCAGAAGTTAATTCAGTTGTTACCATTCAGGAGAAGACACTGTGAAATCACCTCCCTTCTCTTCTCCCTACCCCAGTTTACTAGCGATCTCTGCAGGCCCACAGCATGAACAGGTTGCTTTAGAAAGTTTTGCAGAGAATTAGAAAGGCGGCTCAGTTACCATTCAGCTGACAGGTTTCCAAAGAAGAGCCATGAAAGCAAGACAGCGTGTTGTGGTATCAGGGCTGAGGGTGGACAACCTCTGCCTGTGCCAGGTGGAGGAAGCCCCTGCTCCCACAGGCCTGACTGGCAGGTCACTGCACCCTGGCATTTCCCCACCTGTTTCAGGCAACAGCTTAAAGCCACCTGTTAGAATTCTAAATGAGGCCATTTAATGTAGTGTGCTGGTTTTGGCTGGGATAGAGTTAATTTTCTTCATAGTAGCCAGTATAGAGCTATGTTTTGGACTTGTGCTGAAAACAGTGTTGATAATACAGGGATGTTTCTGTTATCGCTGAGCAGTGCTTACAGAGTCAAGGCCTTTTCTGCTTCTCACACCGCCCCACCAGCGAGTAGGCTGGGGGTGCACAAGAAGCTGGGAGGGGACACAGCTGGGACAGCTGATCCCAACTGAACAAAGGGATATTCCATACCATATGGCATCATGCTCAGCAGATAAAGCTGGGGGAAGAAGGAAGGGGGAGGGAAACACAGAGAGTGATGGCATTTTGTCTTCCCAAGTAACCATTACACATGACAGAGCCCTGCTTTCCTGAAGAAGGCTGAAGACCTGCCTGCCGATGGGAAGTAGTGAATTAATTCCTTGGTTTGCTTTGCTTGTGCACATGGCTTTTACTTTACCTATTAAACTGTTGTCATCTCAACCCACAAGTTTTCTTACTTTTACTCTTCCAATTCTCTCCCCCATCCCACCTGGGGATGTAAACAAGCAGCTGCATGGTGCTTAGTTGCTGGCTGGGGTTAAACCATGACAACCCAGGTGAACATGGGTATATTCACACCAGCTACAGCCTGAGCATTAGAAATAGGAACCAGTGGGAGACAGGAAGTAATGAAGTAGCTTGGGGACAACAAAATCCATCTATAGCCTTGTAAGTGTGGGGCAAACCTCTTACCTAGGGGAAAAAGGGCCCAAGTAGCTCTAAACAAGGGCTTGGAGAGAGGCCCCAGGTATATTTTAGTCAGTGAAATTAAGTTACAGGTGACTCCAGCAAAGCAATTCAGGGTCCCTGTAGCAGTCGGTGCTGGAACATATTCATTGAGCCCAAGTCCGTTGTAAGGTTCTCAGAAGGAAGGCTTTCTCCACAGCACTTGCGAACACAAACACGCTTTGCAGTCCAAATACTCTTCAGATCCCACAAACCAGCATCAGAGGAGCTTGAACAAAAGAGGGAGAACACAGAGAATTCATTTCTGCTATGAAAGAAAATACTGGTAGCGACTCACACAAATCCTTTTCCCTTTGAGTGAATACTGTAAGGAACAAGTAGCAGTTCAGTAGCTAGAGCCATGGGTCTGCTGATTAAAGCAGCAAGTTTTTGTCAGTGCCATGAAGCCAAATCAGCCCTTGTCTGTGCTGATCAGGTTTCAGAAAGAGTAAGCAGGGAACCTGTACTGCAGTTGTGTGGGAATACTTGGCAACACAGCAGGCAAAGGGTTAAAGGCACAGGGAAAGTGCACAGGAATTTAAATACTTTGTCCCAGGAGGCCAACACACACACACCTCAGAAACCTTCCATCTCAGTAGATGTATTTCCACCATTGTGGCACTCCACCCTGCCATGTGCATTCAGAATCATTTTATTTAATATAGCACTCTTAGAAGAACAGACTTATCTTGCATTTTAAGATACTTTATTCACTGCTGTTTCATTAGGTACCCCAGAAAGCTGGAAATCTGAAATCTAGCCACAGCTGGGGCCTAATCCTCTCCCACAGAACAATACAACAAAACCATCAGACTCCAGTGGAAATTGGTTAAATCAGGGAGAACCTGGCCACTGATTTCTTGTATGCTCTACTACAGAATACAGCTAACAGTTTGATTTTCCAAGGGCCAATGCAAAGTTTAGTTGTCTGGACAAGGATGCACAGGGCAACATTCCCCAAAGCACAGGAATGGTCTAGGAACACAAGCTTTAAATCTAACATGCACAGGGACTACTGACCATGTAGACATGTCAACTAGTTTTAAACTAGATACCTAGACATGCTTTGGGGACCACATTACGGCAGCAATTTCAGTGGCCACTTTTTCCACAGATGATGACGACAGACACTTTCTGCCGACTTGTGTTTTACTATTTGACAGCAGGATATATAAGGGTCCTTTTCTTTCCCTTTTGTTCCCCCCTAAGAGATGGATATTGCCTCCAAGTGAGATGGGTACAGCTACACGCAGAAAATTCTATGTAGACCTCAGCATCCCAAACCGCTTTTCCACAGCCTCCAGAAATGGGGAAGATGTATTCTACCCATTCAAAAGACTGAAAATCCAGCTTTTTAATTTTTATATGTAAAACTACACACACATGCAAGTTTCTTATCAAATGTATCTCATTCTAGTCTGAAAAAATATCTGGGGCCAGGTTCAGAATAGGATTTATAGTTCTAAACCAAGACTTAGGTGGAGAATAGATATGTTCCATCAAAAATGCAACTCTGGATAAATAAAGGACCCTGCTCAGCTCTCCCTTGATTACTTGTACTATACCATGAAATGTCATGAGATAAAATAGTTAATCTTTTGAGGGGGCAGAAAACCAGAATTTCCAGGAAAATATCCTATTAGGCACAGGGTACCTCCTCCCTTTTTTCTATTTGGGCCCATGGATCTTTTCTCAGTGAAACATCTCCCTAAAAACCAACCAAACAAAACCCAAAGGGTTGAAAGGAAAGAACTGGAGAGTACCATACTCAGCAAGACAGGTAGCTTTCAGCTTTCTCAGACAGGGAAGAAAACCAAATTAACACCTTTCACACCCTGACAAAATATCTAAATTCTATGTATAGGCAACAATGACCAGCACCTACCCCACATTTGTCACATTCGAAAAGAAAGACGTACCTCCCTATGTATATTTTCCTACTGTCTTCCTCTCAAGCAGCAATTCAGCCAGCATAGTGGTTTCATACAGGGGAGCCGAGTTGTAGCAATCTGGGTGCCATTGTGGCACACTGCAAAATAAGTCCATACATGCCTCATTCATAGTTGTGCATCCTCTGTGCCTATTACCTACAAGGCAAACTCTTCCACAAGCAATAGCCCTTTACATACCTATTTCCCTCTACTTTCTACAACCTTGCATTTTCAGTCTCTCCTCAGAGCTGGAGAAAGGACCTGCATTCCTGTATTTCTCTTTCAAAGGTTAACTGCAAGGTAAAGCATAGCTGCAGTTCCATGGCACTGCAGGGGGGGAAATAACACGACAAATGAAAATAAGGGCTGGGAATAAGAGGAAATCCCTTAATCTAATTTAGCTTGTTTCATCTTTTCTCCTGCTGCCCATGAAGAAAGTGATCACCTCAGGGGGGAGGGAAGGAGTGGGGATAATAGTTCAATAATCCAAATTTATTCCTGGGACAGAGAACAAGTCCCTTAGTTATTTCTTGTCAACTGGGTGCCATTAGACCACTGTCAGCCAACCTATGGCTGATTTAAGGAAACACAGTGGCAGCAATCATCATCCAGCAGGCACTGAGGCAAGATGGGCTCACTGCTCAAGAAAGACCCTGCAGAAAAAAAAAAAGTGCATCATTTCAGGTAGCAAGATGGTGCAAAGAAACAGACTGCAAAAAGTTGACAGACAGCTTTCTCATACCTGGCCAGGCCCAGTCTCTAGAGAGACTGTGCACTCCCTTTCCGGTCACCTTTATTTCAAGAAATTGAATGTTTACTTGAACTGAAGTTATGATACAGATAACTATACTCTGGTCATGGAGCTTAATCCCTGACTCCACAAAACCCCTGGGGATCTTGTGTGTGTATGCATGTCATACGTTAAAATCCAAGCTGAAAATAATGATTCTTAAGAGTACAAGAGTCTCTCTTTCTGCAAAAGAAAACTGTGAAATCAATCCAAGTCCTCTTTCTTGAAGTATTTAGACATATGTAGACCAGCCACAGAGATTGCTTTATCACTAGTGAACTATTATGATAATGTAAGAAAGACTTTGTTTACAGGTTTTAGGTCAAGTTTCACCTACTGATGTTTGCAGTATAGTTTCTCCCAGGACCTTTAATGTCGTTGCTGTTCTCTTACATGAGATGCTACTCACCCTGCCACAACCCCTTGCAAAATATCTATTCCTTATGCTTGATCAGTAGCATACCCAGCAAAGTATTTCCAGTGCTGATCCCACTATTAGCATTAAAAATAATATTCTTCTACCACACAAAAATAGGGTTCCTTTCATCCAGCTCCTGATTCTTTAACTCATTGGCATTTGCTCTGTTGAAGCTTTTTCTATAGCTTTGAGAGTAGAATCTTTTATTACTGTTCTTAAAGCTGAGGTGGTCACAATTACGCCTCTCATGAATCTGGGGTTTTAAGTACAATGTTACTGGGGTACTAAGAGATACAGGATAAAAACTGCCTCCATCATCTCTGCATTTCTTCCAGTGTCACCAACGTAATTTTGCTATTTGTAGTTAACTTACAGCCCTTGTCTTGGACTCTCCTTACCAACTAGAAGCAAAACTACCTCATCATGAAGAAACAGCCACCAATGCAATGCAGAAGGTCTGATTATCTCAACAATAACAAATTTCAGAAGAACAAACCTTTATGCTAATCTATACCTACAGTAATAATTCCACGTTCAGTTACATTATTTTCTCTGGGCAGTGGTAGGGACCCCTTAGCATTATTAAAGTGTCATTATTTTAGCATTTCAATTGTTCGATTTCTCAAGTACCTCCATGTGCAGGAAATCTGCATGTAGAGAAAGCCATATGTATATATACACACACACATATCCACACTAGTTTATCAAACATCAATGTTATAAAACTTCTTAAGAGCACAGCAGAAGCCTGTCAGTCAAATAGCTGGAAAAGACAGATTCTGATATTTCCCCCTCACTAAGTATGAATACATTACTTTGAGACAAAAATAATAATGCCTTTCTTGGTTCATGTTTTATGCAAAAATCAGTTTTGGTAGATGAGAGGGTTTTATCTAAGCAGTAGATTTAGTGAAATAATTAAGTTAGCTTCCTACTTTCTAGACTTAAGCAACCTTGTGCAAATCACTTAACCTCTCTATGTGTCCCTTAAAATACCAGAAGAGAAAAAACAATATCCAACTTTAGAAGACATTCAGAAAGCCTCAGGTAGAAAGACTACATATATATTTATTTGAGGTTCAGTTTGATGTCACCGATATTAACAGAGCATAGTCATGTGTGGACTTTGGAAACAGCTGATGTGCCTGTTTATCAGTTGGCTACTTCCATTACACCTGTGCCTCAGTAATTAATCAAATGATTGCTCCTCATATGCCATCCAGCAATGTTTTAAGTCAAGCCAGAGGACTTTGCACTGAAGTGGATTAGGAGAGCCCATGTTCTAGCAGCTCTGCTTCAGGGACAATAGCAAGCAGGCAACAATCATGACAGCCATTACTCAAGTTGTCATGGGGTTATGCCCTATAATCAGGTACAAAATACAATACACTAGCAAGCAAGCATTTTTCCTTTTTTCAACATCAGTGTTCATGAATACTTAATAGGAAAGACTGTGCATCTCTTTTTACACCATTAAGCAAGGATTAAAGTTTGGGGGGGGGGGGGGTTTTTTGTTTTTTGGTTTGTTTTTTTTTTTTTTTTTTTTTTTTTTTTTACATTTTTTTTTTAAAAATTGCTTATCCTTCTTTGTNACACATATTCATTTCCACTGGGAGAAAAAACAAAACACCACAAAAATTTCTTTCATTAACATGAGCTTTTTCAGTATGTTTTCACACTATTTAAGGATTTTTTATTTTTTTTTTCCCAAAGGCACTCTGATTTTATAGCTGGCTTGTATGAAACAAACCCTTGCTGGGAGCCCTTTAACATAAGTTGAATATTTCTGAATTCTTTCTATCCTGTGCCCTTTACACCCACATGTGAAGAAAACACAACTGTTACAGTACAGCAGAATTCTTTCCCCGACCCACCCTGCTGTTGACCCCTGCAGATACAACCAAGCTTCTCTGTTCATTAAAAAAGAAGCTGAACCTCTGCTGCCACTCCTTTTCCCCAGCTGACTTCTTGTCATGGTACATGCTCAGGACCGAATCTGACTATTCACTTCCATGGGAGGCTCCATCCTGCTCTCCATTTTGGTGAGTTACTAGGAGAAGGAGAAAATGGTGCAGTATGCAAGTAATATAAAAAACGGTATCTCAGTGCCAGGAACATCTTTTAAGACTGTACAGCATTTTGCAGGGTAGGGCTGGGAGCACAAAAATGCACACTAGTAATATCTGAAACAAAGAATCTTTACAGGTAACAGTGAGACAAAGAACAAGCTTTCAGCGTCTTTTGCTTCTCTGACAGAATATACAAGTTACAATAGATAGCATTAGCCTGAACTTTTAAAAACGATAACTGGTTTAATTACACTGATATTTTTTTAATCTTTCTAAAGAACAATATGCACAATTACTTTCATGACTACAAAATACAATATTACTTCTCTCCCCCTACTACATTGCACCAAAGTCAAGGACAGCATGACAAAAGCTCAACTTTCCTTAACCCTCTTGTTTGAGAGCTTCTAAAACTTCTTGTTAACAGGTCCTGATGTTGACATTTTGGTATCAAACAAACATACAGAAAAATGACATTGTGAAAATTTTCATTTAGGTACTCGGCTCATTTTTCTCTTTCATGGTTTTCTGTTGTAAAAAGAAGTTGCTACCTCCTTCACAGAATGGGATAATGACTTTGTGTTAACTCTTGTCCATTCTCTTAATGTTTTACACTGTAAGAGTCAAAAAAAAAAAAAATGCTCAACATGCTGGCCACATGGTAGTTCTCAGAGGCAAGTGCTGCACTGGTTCTGTATACAACTCAAAGGTATACAACTGCACCAATATACGACTCAAAGGCCAGCCTTTTCAGGCAGCTTTCAATTCCAGATGGTTCTGGTTCTAAATAACTAGGTCTTCATTTGCCATCATGGCAAACAGGTGGAAATCTACCCAAACTCAGTCAGTGTAACTGCTCACTGACCCTGAAAAATCAGATAATCTCCTGTCAAGATGACACACAACCCACAGTAGCAGAAACTAAAATGAGAGGGCATTCTTTTTACATTTTTTGTTTTTAAGAACCTCCCACTTTTGCAAAAAGATTTCATCTGAGTGGTTTTTTTAAGCTTCAGGAGCTTAAAAAAAAAAAAGTAAAAAACCCCCTATATTCTTCTCTATAGTCAGAGGAATTAAAACAGCATCTTTTGCCCTCCAAAGTTTCTCAAAACTATCTGCTTAAACCTTCTTTCATGTTTATCCTTATGAGAAACAGCCAGTTCCTCATAAGGGCTTGAAAGATTTAATGCAAGAGTTCTGAGGTTTCCTGCAGTGAAGAAAGAGGATGGAGTCAACAGTGTTTGACAGAGCTCATGTGTCCTGCTAGGTAACAGTGGCAGGAGGCAGCACTGCCTGAGCCTGTAGCAGGCCACTACATCCTCCACAGGAACAGCAGCACAGTAGACATCAAGGAGTATGGCTGAGCAAGAACTGATTTGGCCAAATGGAAAATGTGCAGGGAAAAAAAAGTTGTTCGAGTTTCGATATGTACAATTCGTAGGAGGGTATAATAAGGCAGGGGAAAGGATATTGAGTGAAATGGAAAACATCCATTTGTAGTCAAAGTGAAAAGTTACAATAGAAGTGAAAGGTTTATTTTGTTTGGGGGTTATATGACTGTTTTGTTTATCGCTTTTCTCTGCATTTTACCTAGGTCAAGTTTTTTAAAAAGCTAAAAGCTACTGTGAAACAAAAAGTTTAAAAGGACTTGAAAAAAAAAACAAAACAACACAACAGGGAAATGAAGTAATTCAGCTTTACAAAATGAATCATTTTAACATTTCTAACATGTGCATCTTTTCTCCTCATGAAAACCATTTGCTGGTTTTGACCTGATTTCACAAATGGTGTTCGCACGTCTCCCCGCAATTCTAGTACCAAGTGCATTTACCATTTGTCAGACTAATTTTGCTGGGTGTTGCCTGGAGTGAGGATGCTCACACACCCCAAGGACCTTGTCTTAGCTTTGGAGGAAAAGCAGTGTCTATGGAAACAGAGGCTGGGTTCCAGCCCAGCTGGTCTGAGCAGCACCGTAGGTACCCTGCCCTATCCAAACTCCAGCAGATCCTGGTGCTGACTGAGAAGATGCACTTTCTGTGTTCCCAGGCAGCTTTCTTAGGCCAGGAGTATCAATAGCTAAGGAGCTTTGCAAAGTTCGAAACTCAGACAGTGAATTCAAGATCAAGTCTAAAAAAAGCCACCACCACACAGATGCATATCTTTATCTCAAACTCAAGAGCAGCAGCTGGAAAGTCTTAGAAGAATAGGCACACAAAGAGATGACCCAGAGCTGTCCTTAGTCTGCACAAATGTTCAACAGGTATCAGTAAGCTTAGAGAAAGCACTTTGGGTTGTTTTTTGTTCTTGTTGTTTGACTTTTAGTTGGTTTCTGTGTGTGGATTTGTTGTTTGTTTTCATTTTTTTCAAAACACACCAGCATTTTTTTCTGCTTTTCCTCCTCCATAGGAGTTGATGGAGTCTACTCTGGCACGCAGCTGGGCATTCAGTTTTGAAACAAAGCTTTTCTTCTGACTCTGCCATGATTTTTTTCTCCAGGCCATAGCCAATCTCTGTCCAGATCCTCTGAGGTATCCTTGGCAAAGTGCTCAGCTCTGCAGGAGCCATGCCTGTATGCATGGCCTCTCCTGCACAGCAGAAGTTCTACAACATGGCAGCCAGCTGGGCAAACACACTAGGTCCTTTTCATTTACAATTTTGCCAAAGGTTAAGAAAGTCAGAAACAAGAAAGAGACTGGATCAAAGTGGAAACAATGGAAGGTGCTCTACTCAGTGTAGCTTAAGCAATAACTGAATTAGAAAACAGTTTCAGCCATTTGCTTGAGGCATGAAATATACCTCATCCCTAGTCCCTCTAGAGCTAAAAAACAGGGGTGAGAGGGAGAAGGGTGTTGAAAATTATCTGACTGATCAGACCCAATTACTTTCATGAAGCCAGGGCCAAAAAAAGCTGAGAGCATTTACATTGGCCACAAAACCCACAGAACTGTGACAGTTTGCACGCATCAAAAATTTGGTCACAGATTGTTTCTGGTTTGCCGTATCTCTGCCTGCAGAGAAGCCTCTGCTGTGGAATGTGTGATGAATGCATATCATCACAGGATGGGCAGAAATCCAGTCACTCAGCACTGGACAAGGCAGGGAGAAAAAGAATATTTTCATTTCTTTTCTGCTTGTTGGCTTTGAAAATATTTGTATTGAAATAATTATTGTTTTATTTAATAACACAGCTTCATAATTACAACCTTTAAAACAATATATTTATTCTCCGGAGAATCAGAAAAATGTGCATGTGAATCAAACTACATTTGTAGAGTATCCAGACACATTTCTGAAAAGGCAAGCAGAGATATTTGTGGATTTTTTTCATAAATGCTTTGCACAGAGGCAGCAAAAAAATCACTTATGTACTTTGTGTAACAATAATAATTAGCTCTTATGTAATCCAGCATAGAAACCCTGCATGCATACTGGCACAGCAAATTAGTCAGAGGTCCTAATGGTCTAGATGAGCTAAAGAAAGATGCAGTAATGCAATGACTAGCCAGCTCAGAAATCCCTCTATGACTACATCTACAAAGTGAGAGTCTATTCCCGGTGTGGGGCTGGTGGGAATGCCCCACCTTGTTCTGATCACATACTAAGATAAAAGTCAAAAGGTTCACATCATTCTCCTTGCTAGCATCTAGGAAAGAAATACAGGTGTGTGAACATGGTGATAATTCCTATCATCATCCCCAAGAGGGGATGAAGACTGCAGAAGACACCACATACCTGCCACACATGTTTGCACCTGCTGTTAGAGGAAGACCAAGAAAAGTACAGTGGAAGCACTTCACAGCAGGACTACTTGAAAGTCTAGATGCCAACCAGTTTTTGCCTGGCAGTGCAGACATTACAGGTATGAGAGGTCCCCCAGATTCCTTCCAGAAAAGGTATTTCTAATTTTACAGAGTGCTCTCTTGCTTTAATCTGAGAATGATCACTTCTGAACAGTGCTATGCAATGCCCTTGCACAATACCTGGGCCATAAACAGGCTTAAGACCACAAGCCCCTCTCATACCACTGAGCCTGTGCTAATTAACCTTGTGAATACCACTCTCCCATACTGCTAGAACTGTGGGAGGTCCATGAAAGACTTTGCTCACAGTCAGCTAAAATCCAGCAACATCTACAACACAAAATGCCTCCTTCAGAACAAGTGTCTTTGCACCTCAGTCCATATTTCTTTAGAGCCCATTTGACCTAATGCCGTAACAGATGGCAAATAGCATTGTTCTTCCTCCAGCACTATGCCCAAAACCTAGGGCACCAAGGAGCACCAGACAGAGATGGAGTGAAATTACCAGGGCCATTGTGAATCAGAGCTGATAAACCCAGATTGTCTCTCTATGTAGGTACACAGAGAATGCTAGCATACTTGGATGGTCTCAGATTTTTCTGCTACTTAGTCAATCCCAATCCAGTGTTATTCCAGATGACGGAGCACTGTCTGCCTATTCAAAGTCTTCTAATAAGTTAAGCCAGCCAAGCAATCATTAGCCCCAGAACAGGACCCAGTTTGGAGCCCTATCAATGCTGAACACTACAGAAGAACTCCTTCATGCACCTTACAGGTGATGCTCCCCTGTCTGTTTCATCTTGTAACACATTTCTTTGAGTGTTCTCTCTTTCCCTTCTTACAACCACACTGTGTTTCCTGCTCATTAGTTGAAACCATTTTGTCCATATAACATCAGCAACACCCTGCTTTGGAGAAAGTGTTAACTGATTTGGTGCTTGGATGGTAGAGTCTACATAATTTTATATCAAAATAATTCCTATTTCAAGATAGAAAAAATCCTCCATATGCTAAAGAGAACATTGGACATTCCTTCTCTCTGACCCAGCTGAGCTCTCATTTTGCCAGAAGCAAGAAAGAAGGGATCCATAGAATGCAGATATTTTTCTCTCTCCTCATTTCTTTTCCCATTCATACCTATAGAGATATTTCTTTCTTGTGCTTTTTTAAAAGTAATAAAGAATTGCTTCTGCTCTCAGCAATGCTAATGCTGGCAGGAAAAGCAGATATTAGTGCACCCCTGACTGCTCCCAACCTTCTCCCGGTCAAAAGGCAGCATTTACCAGAAAATTATGAACTTTCAACAACGTGTTCTTATTGAACTGGAGACTGTTGGAACCATCAAAGCATGGTGACTTGGGCTCAATAATTCAAAGTTAATCTTCACACTTCATCATATCCCAGCTAGCTGAGCAGTGTTGGAGCATTCAGACCAGCCTGGGTCTCTCCAAGCTCATGGAAGAAAAAAGCCATGCTACTCTATTCCTATCTCTGTAATAGTAGCAAAGATCCTTTTCACATGCCAACTTGTATTTTATGACTCCTTAATTCAGCATCTGTGCCTGTGCATCAGCCTGAAATTCAAAAGAGAATCGTGTCTGTGTGCCTACAGTTGTTTAATCTATGACTGAAGCACCAAACTGCTATCTTACTTATGTGTATCATGACATGATAAGCTTGCCATTTGAAAGCTATTTGGGTACTCTGTGAACCACAGTACACTGTCTGCCAGCTCATGCATAGCACGGGTAATGTGTCAAATTATACATTACAACTACCCATGGTACCTCCCATTTATAACATCACATCGCATTATGTCAGGTTACATTGTGCCAAGCCACATCATTTTCTCTGAAGGAAATTCACATCGGACAGAATTGCAATGATAACTTCCATTCTTTTTTATTTCATTTAATGTGAATAACCCATCTGTAATAATACCAGTGACCTCCCCCTTCCTCCTCAATCTCAAAACCCCTCAGAGATTTTTAGTTTTTTAATACAAATTCTAGAATCAAACATATAATTTCCCATCTCAAAATGCATACTGCCAGTTTAATAAGGGCCCTGTCATCCAGTCCCTCAGGAACATCTCCTGAAAGAGCAGGAATGCAAAAAGATACTTCATTACTTCAAATCAATAATATTAATATTTTCTGTTCTACAGTGCATCCACATCTCATCCAAGTGGATTACAGCACTTTGCAAACATCAGCTTTTCAAAAGACAAGCCTGAAACAAAAGTCGGCTTGCAAATGTGTTGGGGCAGCTGCCCTACTGCTTCATTTTATTTGCTCTAGAGCAATGTGGGAGACGTACTGCCTGAAGCCACTAGAAGTGTGGATTTTGTGGGAGATCCGAGAACTAGTTCACAGCCCCCTGCATACTGCAGTTTTCCATGTTTAGTTACCCTGTTATTCTTTTCCCAACACCCTTGTTGGATGGTCAGGGCATTGGATAAGGGACCAGTTTTATACTGGGCATCTGGCCTAACAAGGTGTAATCTGAGTACCTGACACACTGTAATACACTGACTTTGTATTGCTGGAGGTACCAGACCATGAATATGTGTGTGTATATATATGCATGTTTTGAATGAAGCAGGCATCTGCCCCAAATTAAC
>VZTL01054470.1:31356-43129 GCA_013400535.1 Scopus umbretta
CCCCCCCCCATCTTTGTTGTAGATGGTTACACCTGCAGCCAGGCTGTAGCTATCTTTAAACTGAAGGCCCCATATTTGTAAAGCAGTAGAAGAGGAAGAGCAGCTCTAATACGGCTTTCTCTGCAAGGTCTGTCTCATCTTGAAATTCTGTGATGAGCTTCTTAATACAACTGCTGACTCCAAAAAGGTATGAGACTTGTGCAAAAAGCAGATGTCTTCACCAGTGAAGGGGAACCCCAAAGGTGTGATGAGGGCTCAAGAGCTGGTATCCCGTATCTTCCATGTGGCACACCAGTCATCCTAGCCAGAGCACCTGGCTGTTGTGCTACCTTGTGTGTGGGAGAAATCCATGAGAAAATGAGAGTGACTGCAATCAACTGTATTTAAGATAACTATCACTTTAATCTTCAGGAAGGTCTTGCACTGAGTTCTGCTACATTAATTTTATACATAATTGCCAAAAGTCTCAGACTTTATGCTCAGTATGCTTATTGTACTGACAACTCCATAAATTTCCTACTTGTAATATTTTGCAGTAATACATAAATTTAATCCCTTATGAAAACATACTGTGAAGAAACGGAGGTTACCACTGTTTTTATCTAACAGTAATAGGAATGCAGCATTCAAGTGAAAAAGACAGAGTTTCTATTACAGCTCAGATATTAAATAGTTTCAGTGTTCAAAATGAATATATTTTCTGTACAAATTTAATTCTACAAAATTCATTCTTTAATTAAGGCCCTGTGGCTTGTTCATCCAGCCAATATAATAATTTATCTTAGAATACTCCAAAAAAAAGTACTCCAACCAAACAACAGGAAAAGTGATTGCTAAAAAAGATTAAGAAATATGAAATTTTTGCTCAAATAGTTCAATAAGGATGTATGTATGTGGTACCAGTTTTTACTACCTATCACTTGAGGGTAGTAATAGAAATAACTTCTCATCTAAGAAAGAGTCCCAGAGCCAGAAGAAGAGGAAAAATTAAAACTTATTTTTTTACAGCTCCAAGCAGTGAATATTTGGGCCCAAAAGCTACATTGATATTTTACAAACAAAGGATTAAATATACCTTCCATTATATATATATACACATGCATACACAGGGATCTCACTGCAATCAAGAGCACAGGATATAAGTTATTTGAAGAACTTCATCATACAGTGCAAATTTGAAATTACAGTACACCAAAACAAGACCTATGCTTTTGGAAAGGCTAGATGTGAAAGATTAACTTGAAAACTGGAACTGCCCATTACTTTATCCATCTAAAAGGTTTTTTCCTACACACCCACCATAAGGACAGGCTTACAATTATGCAACATGCTTACAAGAACAACAAGAGATGAACTGCTCACCAACTTAAGACAGCTTTAAGTAAATAAATAAGAAGACAACAACTTCAGACAAGAGGCTCTCAAAAGGAAACATGCACCAAACATTTGGGGGTACTTGCTTTATCAAGTCTCAGCAGGTGCCTAGTCAGGAAGCCACAGGCCTGAGAAAACTGAATTCACCTATCCAGAGGACTGGATGACGTTTATGCTTACTTTCACATGTGAAATAATTTCCCTGTGATGCTGGGCACATGCTAGTAGAGGTAGCGAGTGGTCTGTATTTGTACGAAGACTGTATTCTGGGTACTTGTTTTAAGGTGCACAGCACCAGATTTGCAGAACCCATGATCACCCAGGACTGATAATAATAATAAGCAGCTTGATCCATTTCTATAAAGCACACCATCCAAAAAACTCAGTCTAGAGTTCCAGGCTCGATATTCCACCTTAGCAGATACTTAAAAATACATAATACAACATTTTATATTTAAAAAATTAACATAGCCTCTGCTTTCAGGGCTCTGTTCTCCAGCATTAGGGTAGAGGTACTACAAGGACTAACTGATTAATACTCAAAAGTGTTTGGACACAACCCTGAAGACCCTTGACAGGCCCCTGGGGAGAAAAAGCCATTACATGCTGGGAGCAGGGTTTGGATAGGGTGCCCTGAACACGGGCCCACAGCCATGTATGGGCCTGATTGAAAGGAAATACTGAAAAAGCAGCTATGCAACAAACAAGGTCTGTGGAAAAGGATTACTAGCCAAATGATTAATATTCACAGAGGCCAAGAACAGCATCTCATAGCTCTTGAGGGCTTAACCTTGCAGCCTTAACTTTTTTTGAACCTGCGCCTGCTTTGCCATGTAATAACGTTCCCTTCGTAGCATCATCTTAGCCCCTTCCACCCATCCCCCCATTTCAGAGGGGGTAAGATAACATGGCACCCACTGCTGTGACCCACAGAGCCCACACACTGGGGCACGCAGCCCCACCATACCTGAGCAGTACCAGGCTGGCAAGGGGCTCCCTCAGCTACCCCAGACACAGCAAGGGGGTGAACCAGACCCTGGAACAGAAGATGAAGCTGCAGACACAGGCCAAAGCCCCCCAACCAGCAGGACATATATAGCCCCAGCTGAGCTGAAATGATGCCTCTCGGCCATGGGCAGGGGCAGGAAAATCCCAGGTGGGGCTACTCAGGGCTGCTTAGGCTTATTTGTGCCACCAGGGATTTTGAGTTTTTCAAAGAGCTGGGGAAAAGGCTGTTTAATTTTCTAGCAGGGGCAAAACAACGTGTTTCCTCCAAATGGCATTCTGAGAAATGGCTGACTCACCTTCACCTGCAGCTTTCCTCACAAAAACATTAAGCCCAAGACAGAGAGCCGGCATGGAGAATTTCAGCCTGAAGGGTTAAATCATAAGCAGCAGACAACAGAGTGAGAAAATAGGAAGTCTTTAGCCACGTATCACAAACAGCTTCTCCTTTGGCATTAAAAAAAAAAAAAAAGGGGGAATGGATTCATTTCTGTGAGGAGGGTTATGTGAAATAACATCTTTCATAGCATCGCACTGCTAAATGAACCTTGTTTCATTGCTGCTTACACCAACGTAGCTTTGATGTAATGCCGCAGCTCCTGATTCATTCCAGTTCAGGGGAAAAATGAATCCACCCATGGTGTGTCTGGGCCTTTTTGTAATTGAACTCTATCACAAAATACATCAAAGCATCAGGACCACCTCAGCCTGTCAGCTTTCCTTCTCAAAAGCCAGAGCGGTGCATAAACTCGCAAAAGAGCTTAACAAAATGGTCTCTTTTTTTTTTTTTTTTTTTTTTTTTTTTTTCCCTCTCTTCAGAGCTTGACTCTTTTCTGATCCCCTCAGCAGTGTGTGGTGCACTCGCTTTGTGTGCGGTTGCTGTTTGTAACAGTAAAACAAGCCGTAAAACTGGAGTCCCCCGGCGCCACGTTCGGGAGACGCAGCAACGGAAGCAGGCAGCGGAAGCGTTCGGCTGCGGTCGCTCGCATCTCCCACCGCTGCCTCCCTCAGCAACGCCGGCAGAAGTGTTCGCGGGAAGACCCTTGTGCCATGAAGCCCTTCTGGCAAAACCAGATCCTTTCTCACTCAGCCAGGTCAAAAGGCAAGGGATGCGTTTATCACAAAATAGCTCTGTAATGGCTACACCCTTGCTGTTGAGCACCGTCAAACCTCCAGTGCAGCTCCCTTCTTTGCAGAAAGGAGAAGGTCCAAATTTTTACTTTTTATAGCTTCCCGTGTAGAATTAAAATTTTAGTTTTAGCTGAGATGACTGGAGAGGAAAGCTAGAAAGGAAAAATCTCAACTGTGTCTGAAATAGGGCAAGAACACCATTATGAATATATGCTTAAAAACTTGTAGCTGGGTAGATTTTTTCTTGTTGCTGGTTTGTTGGGTTTTTTTTTTACTTCTCAGACACATTAACTTTTTATGATGCCTTTTGTAAAAGTGTAGTGAAAAATAAAATTGTAATAAACCCAAATATAGCTATGTTATCTTCCTAATAATATATTGGATTTATTCTGCAACGACATACAAATTTCTAGTGCCCCAAACACCATGTCATCTTTAAAGGTCATTTTGACTTTGATACTTGGAAAAAAAAAAGGGGAAAAGGTAGTATAATCTACTAATGTTTTACTTCTGTGATCTTAAATTTTAACCTTTTCTTGCTATGATCTATAAATGGATGCAGGTTTCTAAATAATGAGCTGGAATCTCAGCAGTTTTAAAATAGGCATAGTCCACCAAGTTGAACTGAGCTGTGCCAATTTATGCCTACTGAAGTTCTGGCCCACCATTCACAAACTTTTCAGCAATTTCTAACTAGCTTGACACATTCTTTCTCTGTTAATCCCCATTTCTGTAATGAGCAACGTACCAGAAAGAGTTGAAACTCCATTCAACTGTAGCACATATTCCCTAAAATTCTTAGCAACATGAAATGATAGCATGAACCCAAGACATCCTCACTTTACCTTAAAGTCTAATAGCTTGAGCTATGTGGTTACTTATAATGTGGCACTTGCTGAAAGGCTAGAGTCAACATCTGACACTATCTTTGACTTTCAGCCTGGTCATGCAATAAGAATCTGCAAAACCTGGTGGGATATTTCATATATAATTGGCAGGCTCATGCTTTTCACTGGGAGAGGTAAGCTGGAGAATTGCTCCAAAGTCTTTACTCTAAAGAACTACCTTTATGTCACTAAAACTTTATGTTTTGACGTGCTTATCTTCCTGACTCACTATATATACTAGCCTTACCATAAGAGTATTTGAGCCTATAGTCTGTTTTATTGCTTGTTTATTTTTTAGTATGCACTAAACTCTGTAATACCCATCCATTTCAGCATAGCCACATGGTATCTTACAAAATATCATACAAAACAGAACAAGTTATCTCAGATCTGGATATACTTGCCAGAGTTGATATATTCACTCATACTGTTAGGTCAACATTTATAATAACAATTCTTATTATATTTCATATCTATTATTATAAGATTATGATCTAGCAGTGCCTGGAGGTCTCAGAAGTGGCTGGCTCATCATGCACATAGTGAGAGACAGTTTTATACTCCTGGAGAAACCATCCAAAATGAATTTGGGTTATTTAAGCAGCTGCAGCGTACCTTCTAATTTCAGCCTCTGGACTTGCACCAGACGTCATTTGGAGACGCAGAGTGTGAGATGGCAGAAGATCATTTCCCAACAGTGATATTAGCTCGTGTTTCTAAAGCAATTCTTAGTGCCTCCCAGACTAAACGTCTTTAATGGGTGTCCCGGGAAAATAAATGGACCATGAGCAGAAATAAGACAGGTTTCAACCGAACAAGGAAATTGTATGTGAGTTTGAAGTCATTTGAGACCCAGATGGAACTGAGGGTTTAGGGATATGTCTCTGATCCATGTTTGTATTTGGGTAATTGAAACTGTAATTCTGCTGAGTTTCAGCACTCTGTCATCATTTACATTTAATTTCACCCTCCAGGGTGCTCACTATAGTGCTAAAAATCCATACTAACAGGAGACTTTACAGACAATACACTATAGCTGAATGAGAGACCTCAGAGCTGAAACCACAGAGAACTTTTGGAGAAGGAAAGATAACAATGGAGAAGCTTGTGATATGGCTAAATCACTCACTGACTTCTGCAAAAGATGTGGTCTGCCTTAACTCTGTTTTTTTTTTTTTCCAAATCAAGTCAATGCTGCCCTGCTCTGCATATTTATTCCGTGGATACTGCAGATGCATCTGTCAGAATCAGACACACAACTGTAAGAGAGCAGTGTTTTAATGTGTATCTTTAACACTGCTAAACATTTACAACAGCAACAAAAACATGAGACACTCTCCTCTTGCCTCTGACACTAGAGCATAAGTATAGGCTAATATTAGGATTATACAGGGATTAGGATAATATTAGGATTATATATACATATGATATTTATATAAGAATAGGCTAATACTAGAGAATAAGAATAGGCTAGCACATATTTCTGCATGGAAGGTCTTCCAGATATACCAGGGGCCATTTTCATACTATGCAACAGTTGCTGTTCCTGTTGCCTACATTTGTAGTACCTACTAGTGCAAATGGCTTCTTGTCCCATCCTTTCTGCAAGAGTACAGGGCCACAGACATGACCGAAAGCTTGCCCTTTCTCTCCCTCACATTCAGCCTGTTTTTCTGCTCAGCCTTTGACCTCTGCTGGCAGCCTCCTACCTCATTTACTGGAAAACATCCACAGCATGAGTAGCAGACTGGCAAAAAAAATTGTCTGTGTATGCACTCCATACTGCATATGAAAATATTTTTCCACTACTGAAGGAATAGGCAGGCCAGCCTGCAAAGTTCAACATGGGAGAAAGACAACCATCCAGTGAAAAAAATACAGTAAGAGCTAATGAACTTTCTCTGAAAAGTGGTTTCCCTCAATAAAGCTGTTAGCATGCTGAAAGTTTTGTGCTAGTGCGGGAATGAATCTAAACAACTGATCTTTTGTAAAGGGTCTTCCCATTAACAATCTCTCAACAGAAATCCCCAGAGGTGTTAGGAATCTGTAACAGAAACCTGTGCTTAAAATGAAAACTTTCATCTTGTGTAAGGCTTTTCTTAATTTCAGCCGTGGCAGAGCGCAATACTACCTTCCACAGCTGCTGTTTCTCTCTATACCCTCAACAAGACCTCAGTCAAATCTAATACACATCTCACTTGCTCAAGGCACTCACAGATATTCTTTGGAGTGACAAAAAAGCTTTGGCAATGATATTGCTGAGTTGAAAGCAGATTGGTAAGTTGAAAAAGTATAAGAAATGCACATGTGTGTCTGAAAGGTTTAAAAGGAAGCAAGCAGATGCCAGACCTGTTCTTACAATCTAAGTATCACATGCAGGTAGAAAACCAGCATAAGAACACAATTAGTAATTTGCCCTTACAACCTTTACAATTGCACTGCTACCTACTCAGTCATTCACATGCCCAGTGTGCACACATATCTTAAGAGTCCGTTCTCAGTCTAGTCTTAACTATGTCTTGTTTTGCATTTAAAAGATAAAAATATTTTACAGGCCATTCAGTGATTCCAGAAACTGTATACTGAAGGAGAAACTAGAGCCCTGCTGAAGCCAAAGGGAGTTTTGCCATGGACTCCTGTATCTCAGCCCAGGCACTCACTGTGAGCTAAACTGAGGCTGCAGTTACTGCTCTAGCAATTTGTAACTACAGACATGGAAGCTAGTGGCTAAAATGGAGTAGTAAGTGCCAAAAATGACAATTTCAGTTGTTTCTCAGCTGTGTCATACCCCTGTCTAAATACCCTTCTAAGAGACACTGCATTACCAAAGTCATTAGCAAGTCATTTTATTTCCATTATACCCACATTTTCATCCAGAAATAGAGGAGAAAGGTAATCAGATCTCTTGCTCACCTACACACACTGCATGCTAATGTGGTTGGTTTTGGTTTTTTTTTTCCCCTTTGGTTTCTTAATGCCAGACAAAATACTCGGGCACTTATTAATAGCATACTAAACCCACATCAATTGTATGTCCACAGAAATACAGACCTAACCTTGTCTTATACTCAACTTCCTCCTCTGTTTTCAAAAAGGTATGGGGGAAATTAGTGTCTCAGCACAGATCTCCAGAACAAGTAGTCTATTTGCTTGCTTACACTATGTTAAGGAAACGCTCTTGTAGTCCTGGAGCAATCACCAATGCTAGACCTGCAGGCCAAACTAGCTCGCAGCATTGAGAAATGAGGACATTTACCTAAGGCCAGCTTCTGAAAGGAGAAAGTGGGTAAGTTGTACAAGTTGCTGAAGGAATTTGCTGTCCTGTGGCCAATGCAGTCTGGTGTCAGCTTGTACAGTTTGCAAGGTCTACTCAGCTGTAACAGAGACTTTAAATCAAGGTTCACTTTGCATGTACTGATAAGTCAATATGACTCTTTAAACAATATTTTCACATTGTTTCATTGTATTTATTTGTTTTGGCATATGACTTGACTTCAGTCCCATTAACGTCCTCTTGGCTACATGATGTGGCCGGCACAGTTTAAACTGACCATCCCTTGGGGCAGAGGTATAAAGTGTCGGTTGCGTGAATAATTCTCTGAAAGTGCTCAGTCTCTGCTCACCACGTTATGAACCACCAAGTTCAAAACACAAACAAATCAGGGTGGAGCCATTCCAAGCACTGGTCACCTCAGGCATGTTTTGCCTCTTCTGTTGATCAAACAGATGCAGACTGTCACAGCTCAAATGCAGAGGTAGCATAGCCTCATTAAAAACCTTCCTAGTATCACATGAATGCCAAATAGAGCCTCATACATAGCAAGGTAAAAGACATGTAATTACTTAACATAATGCTTGAATGACTGGCACTACCACACCAACACAGAGGACCAGCCATATGAACACAAATGAAACATCAATGTACAAAAGCACAAAGGTTAGTTAAATGAATAGCTTCATCTGGTGACAGAAACTAGATACTTGCTTCTTCTTCAAGTCTTTGCAAATCTCTCTTTTAAGTCCCATACTAAGTAAATCCACAGTGTCTGTGAGGTATGGCCACTCATCTGAGGAAAATTCCAGCAGTAACTATTGTAAGCACCATTTATTGAACTTAGAGCTGGTCACATTCAGAATTGCTCTAAAAGATTTGTGTAAGTAATTTTTGATTAAAAGAGCTTGATTTCTGTGGGAACATGCTGTTGCTGAAAAACAACAAAACTGGAAACACACCAGTTTATAGGAGAAACAAAGTTCTCATCCCCAATTCCCAGAGCTTGGCACCTTATGTTCATCTCCTCCTCTGTGTGCTGCACTGTGAAAACACATCTTGCTAATGAAACATGTGCCTTACATGCTCATACATCGCTCATCTTCTCCACACATTTTATATAGCTTACACTTTCCTTTCAAATGGTTTAAACTATTGCTTGAGGAATCAAGCTGCAACTGAGCTGTAGGCAAATAAATGTTAGTGTCTTTCTATTAGGAAGGAGTACCAATACAGAGGTATGAAACTTCTGTCATCACAAGTAGACAGATTTAAGTCTGACACTCTGTCAGGGCTCCTTTCCCAGTAGCAATTTGAATGAGGAATATGTAGTAAACTAAAAAGTCACATAGGAAGTTGCCATAATCTACTAAATGGCTCTAGCAGTGTCAGCACACAAGCTAGCTGACATGGAGCAGACCAAGTCATGCATTTTTAATATCAGCTAAAATTATAACTGCCCTATATGTGCACCTTCATAATCCACATAATAAGTTGCTGCAGAAAGTGATGTTATCTACACTGTGGAGCCAAGTTTCTGGCCAGATCCCAGCTCTAGATGTCTGCCAGGGTCATGTCCAGACTCCAGTCTAAGATATGACCCTGTCCCTCTTTCATGCTTAGTTTCTGTAGGGAGGAAGCTGGGCATATGGGTTAGTGCAAGTCCAGCATGCTCCAGCCTGGCCCCTGAACTCCCTTGTTTTAGAAACCAGGAGACCACCATTTAATGTAGCCTGTAGAACCAGACTCTGATACTGTTATTCTTACCCTGCTTATGTGCACTGGGTTCAGACTTCCCTCCCATAGACATGTCTTTTACTTTGTATAGTAAAACCTGTCTCAAGAAATTGTGGTAGTATCCCAGGTCCTGAGACAGCAGAGCTGTTTTGCACTGCACTATTGCATTAAAATTTCCAGGATCACAGCACTAGAAATAAAAATAGATGTAAATGGTCAAAGAAATTAACCTTTAGGGTTTTTACTCTTGCCTGCATAGGAGGTTGGCTAGACTGTGTTTACTTTACCAGATTTCCCAGTAGAAACCCAGCAGGAGCCAGAAGTAGGCAAGATGCTGCCGTTCAGCTGATTTGCATGGTCTTGTATCAGCGTAAGGCTGCAGATCCGCAAATTCCCAACAGCCACTAAGTCTTCCCCCTCAAAAAAAGCCAATCAATGTCACCTTTCACAGATACCTGTCTACAGATTCTGTGGACTTATTTCCCAGCACTTCACTGGTCTTGCTGATTGTCATTTTTGTCTGCTTTCTGCCACCTTTCGTGGTTTGCTGACCCTGCTGCTATGTATTTGTAGAGCGCTCCGGCTCACTGTATTAGTGAACGTTAATATTGCAAATTCCATCTGAAATATTCTATCCTTGCTGCCTTCTCAGTCATGGGATAGCACAGATATTTACCAACGTAACCATGCAACAGGAGGTTGTTTAATAACACGTTCCCAAGGAGCCAGGAACTACAAGGATGAAAATCATTGCAAGCTCTGTCTGAACCAGCTGGACACCCTGGATTTGATTCACACGTAAAGTGGATACAAAACTTCTGGGACTGCTTTTGCTCTCAATCTGTCATTCTTTTAAAATGATTATATTTTTTTTAAACCGTTCAGTGCAGAATACTCAGGGGAAGCTGAATTCTAATTCATTACCAAGGCATCTAGCGTTCGACTGACAGTGATGCAGGCATACCTAAATAAAGGAGATACTTGGAAGACAGAAAAGCAGAAGACATTTTCCTTACTGCTTTTTTCACACTCCTCATGCAGACCTATTATGCTCAGCGGTACGGATAAAAGTAGAACAGTCACTGCTTAGGCTTGCTGCAGCAGAAAAATGTTATAAGAAGTCTTTTGGGGCAACCAGACACTGGAATGGCCATTTCTAACTTGTTATTAATGATCACAGCGCTGATCCAAAGACCACTACAGGCGATTGAAAGACTCTGACTGACTAACGGGATTTGGAACAGCCCTGAATGCACTCATCCACGCAAAGATTTCTGTTGGGAAATCAGGGTAGGTGTAAATGGGAGTACACAGACAGCTCAGAGACACTGTGATGAGCAAAGTCCTGCAGCTAAAGAGTTATTTTCGCTTTTATTGAAGGACAAATCTTGAGGTAAAGATAAAATGCTAGGTTCTTTTCATTCATCTTCTGGATGGGGAATGTTTTTAATCATGTTTTTAGGCTTTTTCCCCCTCACTGTTTTCTTTCTTTCCTATGGAATCTGAGATTCTTTTATCATAGCACCAAGAAATATTGGAAAATAGCATATATCATAAGATTTATGGTAAAAGATAAGAAGAGCTGACAAAAGTGCAGTCATCACTGAGGAATCCTTATGGACATCTTTCACCTTCCCCATTTGCATGCAGCAGTTACCAATGGCATAATATTCTTAACATGTAAGACTTCACTGTGTGTGATTCCTCTCGAATAACTAACATTTGTCTATTTCAGGCAGCTGGTATAACATAAATCTATGGAGTTCAAGATATTGTTAATTTACTTTTCCTTATTTAACAGATAAGCATCATTCCTCTGCCATTTCTTCTGGCACATCTTTTTTTTTTAAAAGAGTCCTAATGACTCTTGGTGGCTTAGTTTAACATGGAATAGAGTAGACATCAAGGGTCCAGACCTGATTTACTTCTAGCCCCTATCTCTGTAATCCCCTGGTCAAGCTTCTAATCTGAATTATGTAGATGTTTTCTAGAGCTCCAGTTCTGCTGAGCTTTTTTGGCAGAACAAAGAAGTCACTAAACAAGTGAATATTATATTTCAGTATCATTTTCAGTGCATGGTTATAAGTGTAGCTCCTTTAAAAGCATTGGCAGTTGCAAATCTTCTGTGACACTTCACAACATTATTTCTCCCCAAATTACTTTAATTCTGAATTTACAGCTGCAGGCACAAAGATGGGAATGTTTTGTGATGATTTCTTGTGTCCTCAGTTAATTAGCATGTGGAAAGACTGTCATCCCTGGAGCATGGATGGCTGGTGTCTGGAAGGCAATCAGATTTTCTAAACAAGTCCAGCTGCAGATGGGCCAGATTAATCTTTCTTTGAGTTCAAATAGGAAAAAAAAAAAA
>VZTL01054470.1:43162-63328 GCA_013400535.1 Scopus umbretta
AAAAAGAGTCAGGGAGCCGCTATATTTACAGATGGTCCAAATGTGAAGGTCCACAGTGCTCCCAATGAAGTTGATACAGAACATACAGCTCATTCAGGGGTGACAGCATCTTAATGCCTTTGAACTGCCTTAATATCTACCAACAGTATTACTGACAGTCATTCATCCATTAATTCTGTGAAAATATTACCAGGCAAGAGCAGAGTGCAAATGTTACAGAATCATTTTTCTAGACAGAGCCAAGTAACAATAGTGCCCAAGGAAGGTGTCTAACACCACCCCTGCCCTGAGGTTAGAAATTCCTATACTACAGCACAAAACAGAAGGAAAGATATAACATGGTAAATCTTTCTGCCCATGAATATAAATAGCTGAAAGGGAAGAAAAGTCTCCCTGGAGAAGGGCTATCTGGTAAGGGACTTTTTTCTGGAAAACCTGTGTCTGTAGACCCAGGCTTTTGTAGGCTACGGAGGCAGACTTCAACTTGTCTGTGATCTATTTAGGGTTCCTGTAGCAGTGGTTCATATCCCTACTACTGCCATCCCATCAGCCTTAGCACTTGAGAGCCTAATCAGCTTACAGATGGGAAACTAATGCTGCTCAGAGAAACAACAACTTACATCTTCCTGTGTGTCATGCGCCTCATCATCCTCCGAGGTGAATGCTTCCACTGCACAATCAACACTGTGTCCCAGGGACTATCACGCACTCCATGCTTCCCATGTTGGAGGCCAGGAACGAGCCTGACTGAACATATTTGAAACCATGTGTGCATAACTACATGTACAAACAACAAGGCCAGCCTTGGAATTTGCAGATCCCCAACACAGCTGTTCTCAGGCACTCTGGTATATACACTGCAATGAGCTTTTCCAGGCAAGGGTGTAAGCCTCAGGACCCTGGCAGATATATGATGTTGATGGGCACTTGTCCAAGCCTGGGCTGGAAACTCTGTGCACCAGCAGGAAACACCCTTGCTGTGCCAGGGTTGCATCCAAGCCAGTTCAACCTCCTGATAGTAGGGCTGGACCTAGAGTGAGTCTTAGGTCCTGAATATCTCCATCAGGACATCTCCCTCTCTGCCAAGTTCCCCTCCTGGGCAAGCACTGGAAGTGGTTTGTTGCAGCAGGTGGGAAGAGACTTGTAGAGCTGTGGGTGCCCTGAGCAAGGGTCAAATGCCCTGTATACACATGTCTGGCATAAAAGAAACTCAGTCTCATTTGCTTCCACTCCCTCAGCTCTCTCTTCCCACGAAGAGCACAGAGAGCCAAACTCTGATTAATTCAACATAACAGCAACAGACCGCAGCTGGGTGTCATAGTCATATGCTGTTTATTGGGATGACCAGTTGGGTCTTCGCCTACAAACTAGATCTGACAAATGCATATTTGTATAAGCAAACCAGCTAATGGAGCATTGCCTTCTTGGTACCTGCTGCACTGCCCTTATACTAACAGGCATTGTCTAGTAAGATGGGAGCAGGAGAGACAGGAGATCCGCTCCTACTCTGCCTTTGATCTGCCTGTGACTCCAGACAAGTCACTTTGCTCAAATGTTTCTAGTTTCTCCTCTTACCTTTTTTCCCCACATTCAGACATAAATCCTGCTGTGAAGGATATAGCTGTACTATGAATTTGAGCAGTACTTAAGTCCTACATCAAAGACTTTAGCAGCAAGTAACAAAAATCCTAAAAATCTGTAACAGTCTACCCAGGATTTTGAACTTGGCCAGAGCAGACATGTTGTGGCTTATGTGCATAATTCAATATTTTTTTTGCTCAGTGAAAAAATGGCCAAGAAAAGAAAGACCCTCTGACACTGTAGCACTGGCTCTCCTCTCATTTATACCAGGTCTACTATTCATTGAGTTCAGCAGTGCTGTTTCTGATTTACATCACTTAAGTGAAAAAGAATCAAATCCTGTATCTCTAGAAGCAATCCAGCCACACTACTGGATAATCGCCTGAAATTTCTATGGCAACGAGCAGGAAATTGTTCGGCCTGTCTGGGTATTTTCACTCTGTATGTATAAGAATGTGTTATGTCAGAGACAGGGAAAGAGAGAATATTTAGCACATAATCAATTAAATTTCACCTTTGATCCAGTCAGTTGTTTAGAAGCATTATCTTGGCATCGGCAAATGATTTTTCTCATGGGCTGACAGGGTGCCTGTTTATTTTCTATAAGGAATGATTAAGTTAGACATCCTTATTCTTCCTGTGAGTGAATGATGAAAATGGATTCAGTATTGATTGGCCCATTTAGTAATGTTTCTGGATCTCTCTCCCTCTGCTCTTCATGAAACCTTAGCCTAGAGAGCATGATTCTCATGCCTGACCTAGCAAAATCTTTCTGTCAGGCACAACACCACGTTTTGCTTGGCCCCCATGTGAGCGCTTAAGGAAGGAGCAAGTAGGAGAGGGCATAGAGGCTTTCACAACCTTTAACAGCTCGCATGTGGAAAGAAATGCACTCCCTGCTCTCCCTACTGTGGGGGCACCAGTCCTGTCTCATCTTGTCTCCCCTCAGCATCTCAGCAGACCCAGTGAACGACTACAGATATGCAGCAGATAAACTATTAAACCAAATGCCACTTCTTGACATATACTGAGGAAGCAGCAAACAAATTCCTCAAAGTGTAGCGTTACCAGTTGCCCCTTCTGAGATGATACAGGCCTACAGCATGGTCAGACCTATGCCTTAGCTGGAAAGCTCACTTAAGCAGAGTGGATTCTTAAACAAGACGATGGACATGGATCAAAAAGCTCCTGTTGAATTCTGTGGAGTTTGTATCAGGCTCAAAATTTTGCTTAGGGCTCATTAGAGCCCTATCATGAATTTAAGGGCTGATTGACACCAACTTGGGCTGCTGTGTGGCTCAAGATCCAATCTAAACCTAAGCATGCGCTAAATTTACATACAACATACCAAACTACATCCTCCTACTGGGCAAATAGCAAGTTACACAGCATATAGAACCGAAGTTAAAACTTGTCTGTGTAGACAGAAAAAAAGTTTGGTAATAGCCAGATCTTTTCACAGTTCACAAAATGGAACAATTCAAGGTCAAGTCCAGAATCTTGATGGTGTGATGGCATATTATTCCCTTACTGTAAAGGGAAGAGACTGTCTTATTATAAGAAGCAATCAATAAATATGGCTAAGTATTGCTGCATTTGGCAATATTGTCTTTCAAAACTGCATACTGGTACAAGCAAAGCCAGCAGTTTACACATAGGTGCTTTACAAAAGCATTTCTGTGCAAACGGAGTATGTTTTATGTAAAACATGAGATTCAGCATTTTGTGGCATGTCACTTGCATCTTATTTTGCTGGATAGTATCACCTAGATTGTGCAGGATCAGACTGATTCTAAGGCACAGTCTAGAATTCATAACCAGTCAGACCCAGAAATGTGGGTAAAAAACTTCTCATTTTGTTGCCATGCCATCAACAGTGACAGAAAATGCTGTAATCCCCCTAGAATAGCATTGCAATGTAATACAATCATGTACTTAGCACTACTAGCATCTATCCTTCCATATATGGTTTTAGGCATCCTAATTATCTGATGTAAATTACCTCTGTGTAAACTTGCAGTGCTTTACAAAAGATTTCCAATAAATACTAATAATGCTGCTGAGAATATTGATAGCCTGCTGTTGAGATAGAGCAAACATCTCCTAGCCTTAGATTTTATCCTAATAACAATGCAGCAACATATAGTTTCCCAATTATATATTACTGCCTGCTGAACAAGCTCTGCTTCTGCTGGCCCAGAATGTTCACTGGTCTAAATCAGAAGATCTACTACTATGAAATGACACCTGCACACGAGCTGTAGCAATTCACCCATTTCCAGGCCTAGGATTTCTCCAAATTATAAATCTTCTGTCCACCAGCAATGCCCTGGAGTGGAAGGAGCTGTAAGATGATTAAAGTGAATAAATAGAGTGAACAACCCAACATGCATTTCACTCTAAATAATAATCAGGCAGCAGGGCCTGACAAACTGAGCTGAATATGTGCCTGGGAGTCAGAAATTCCCATGGTTTAGTTGCAGTCTCCTTGGACAGTTTTCTTTACCTCTCTTTGCCTTGTTTTTCAGTTTCTCATTTTTATTTTCTTACCCTAGTTAGGTCTTTTTTCACACACTATTTTGAAGGTACAACAACAATTCAACACAGTGCCATCACTCTTCTGGAAGTTCTGTAAAGAATTGCCACATCTGTACATTTTTGCTGCTGGTGGAACTTCCTTTACTACACTGTAATAAAACTACCTACACCAAAAGTGTTCTGCTTCATGGTATTATGGGTAGCACCTGGACTGTGCTGGCACGGTCACTGTCAAGGATCAGGTTTTCACCGTGTGGGGCACTGTGCAGTTGTACAGCCACAGGCAGTCCATCACTGAGGTCATGTGGTGGGGAAAGATAAGTAATCTACGGTACAAGAAGGAGAGATCCCAGGTTACAAGTTGCTCAGCCATTAACAGTTTCTGGAATTGGCAAGCACTAGTGGGAATGCAACAGTTTTACAAGAAAGCAATAACTATGCCGAGCGTCAGCACTCGCACGAGCATGGAAGCTGGTGCTGGATGGTGAGGGAGGAGGCAGCTTGATGTTATCAGGATTTCTCCCAGCTTGTACAATGAAAACAGTGAAAGCAGAGTTCTGCCCTAAAATTCACAACTACCCTTCTTGGAGAGTCCCTGAACAATACTAGCCAGGAATGCTGAGGGAAAGGAGGCTGCTTACCGATTGCTGCTCTTTTCTTTACCTGCTGTATAGAAATTATTAGATCTAAACAGACTCAGACTGCAGGCTGTAATTCAAACACTTGGTTGATAGCCTTCCCGAAGAGAACTCTCTGACTGTGAAGCTGTAACAAACACAAAATTTGGACAAGTCAAGATCTGATGCTGAATAGGTAGGATACACAGAAGTGTTACACACAGTAACTGCATTTTCTTGATTCATTCCAGGACAGATCTCAGGTAGATTTTCGAAATCACCCCCTGAAACAGAGTTTCCTTGGCCATAACTTCAGCACCTATTTGAGCGACTTAATTTTCAAAATTGTGGTGTATGCAGTATCTCTGACTAATCCCAAGAAACAGGAAAGAAATATGGCTGTTCAGTAGCCCTGAAAGAATGGTAATATTTACTATAGATTAGACGGAATGTGAGTTTAGATAACCAATTTGCAAGTATTAAACTTAATTTTGCAATGTCACAAAAGCGAGCATATTTAAGGCACTTCTATTTCCACCAGTTATTGCTACTCCACATGAAATCCAACAGCATGGTTTTTAAATGCAAAGTGATATTAATTTCCTCATCCATAAGAAAAGAGAAAGATCTTTGAAGAATGTCATTATTGTGCTGCACCTTGGATGCCTTTCTGAGCATCTGAGCATAATAGGAGCTCATACATAGGGACACTAACAAACTTTGTCAGGCTTTGAAAAGCCTTCACCCTTTATTTCAGTTAGCACAAGAAATATACAGATTTATTAAAATAAATGAAAGAGTGAGAGAGATCTCATCCCATCGCTTTTTTGTTTTTTAGCAGCTGAACAAATCCCGTGCAAGTGAGCTTAGCATAATCCGCATTGCTTACACACGTCTGTCCCTCTGCTGACAACGTTCCATCTGTTTCATTCACGCAGTTACCTGGAATTTACTTGCATTTCAGATTTCTTTTGGATAAATAAGACCCTGGAGCAAGAAGAGATTCTCTGGTATATGGCTCCTTACTGACAGTTTGATACAACAAAAGACTGAGCACGCTGAGGCTGAGGCTGAGCCTGCAAAGCGCTTGATATAAAAAATGTGTTTTACTTAGCACGTCAGAGGAGCAAGCCCCATTCACAGTCACCTTCTAGAGCAGTGACGAACACTAGCTCTTACCTACTCTGCAAGAGAGCATTTTTCCACTGAAACCAATGATAGTTCCACTTCCTCCACAGGTACCAGTAGTGGGAGGTCAAGATCTATGAATAGCATAGACAGCAGCATCCCCCTGAGGGCTGAGAATTTCAAATCAGTGGTATCCTTAATATTTGCCTCTCAGCCTACAAGCAAAGAACCTGACCCTAGGAGTATAATCACACAAGTAGTCCTATTCGCTGTAAATGAGCTTCTCCCTAATTCAGTATCACCAAGCCAGCCCTAAACTGCCAGCACAAACACAAAGGGGTCATATACCTCTTCTCTCCCATTTGTGGGAAAGATTATTACAGCACCTAGTACACACACACGTGAAGGAAAGATTATCCTCTACTGTGCAGTCCAGACTTCAGTAAGTGCTGTGACTATTTTTTTATTATTTATTTTTGTGATATAGTCATCATCTGACAAGCCTTGTTTCCTTTGCATTTGGATATATTGTCCTTTGGTTGGTAGTATCCAGTGGCCCTAATCTGAGGGCCAGAACATGGAGTAATTCCTCCTAAAAAGAAAGGAGCTCACAATCTGCATTTTGAATAAAACCAGTGCATTGATTCACAATGTGCCCTGCATACTAGTTTTCTAGAGTAATTTCTCAATCCTGTTGTCGTAAGAAACCTCCAAATTCTTTAATCCAGTTACAAGAAATTAAACCTAAATGACTGACACTCAGTCCAGTTTTTTTTAATCTGTGTAAAGCAAGATTCTTATGAGCCAATGCTAATATGCATTTATACTTTTGCATGGCTCGAAATTTCATCATCAGTATTACTACACTTCTTCACATCAGAAAAAATGCTGACTACCCAAATATAAAACATTCATTTATATCCTATCATTAATTTGCCAATATTACTGAGCAACGTAATTATCCAATTTCAAAAACTGGTTTGCTTTCTTTGATAACTGAGTGGGGTGAGAAGTCATTAAAAAAAATTAGTAATTTAAGGCACACAATACAGGCAAAACAGGATTGTCTACTTGCAGCATAAACAATTATTTCATAGCTCTGTTAGTATACTTGGAAAGAATGAAATATCCCTGACCTGGCTTTTGCCATTCACTGGTACAGCAGGTTATTGAAACATTAGATGTCCTGGCAGCTCCCTGTAAAGTGAAGCCTTTAACCTTTGAAGTGTTCTTTCTTATGTCTGTTCTTGACCTCACACTGTAAACCAGAACTAAGTCAATCTCTATTCCTTCCAAAAATATTTCATAGAATTAAATGTATAGTATGCATCTACTTCAAGAATCAATTAATAATTCCTCATGTCATTATTTATTTGAGGTTTTTGTAATGTTTTAACAGAGCATGACTACAAAAGCCATAAATGGGAACAAACTGATCTGAGTAATAGATGAGATACAAGAAAGTTAGTGAGGTTCCTTTGCTCATTCAAAACAAAAAAGTCATGAAGAATTGAAAACACATATAAGCTGTTTGAGTGCTGTTTGAAGTCTACAATTTCTTCATTTCGCCATATTATTTTAAAAATGGAAGGTGCAAAAAGTTCACTTCAGCCTGTATTTCTTATCTGAAACTGTAATTGTAGAAAGTAAATGTCACTCCTAGAAGCTGTAGAAAGTTGGAAAAGGCCAGTCAGATTATAAGTACAAAACAACAAAGTTAGCTGAATTTCCTAAAATTCTGGCTTTCATTTAAGTAAAAAAAAAAAAAAAAAAAAAAAAAAAAAAAAACAAACCACCAAACACAGGACAAAACTCCCTAAAATATTTTTTTTCTTCTTTTTTCATTTTATATCAATTACTTGTATTTTACAGTTGTTCAAAAGATTTCAGCCTCTGGGGAAAAAAAAATCAACATTTAAAATGGAATACATAATTTTCGTTCTTGTACAAACTATACTTGCTCTTTTTTTCCAAGCCATTTAGTTAAATTATCATGAGCTCATGTTCAAGACAGTGGAGAACGGTATCTTCCTAGTGAGCCAAACTGAATGACCACCTGAAACATGATTCTACCACAAGCCGTGGATTTTGCTACAGCTGCTGCAGACCAATGCTTTAGCACCTGATACTGACATCCACGTGAACATGGACACTGCTGTTGCTGCGAGCCCTAGATGCTGAGCCACTGTTCAAAAACGTGCCTTTCTGCAAGACCCACTTTGTAACTCCAGCACTCCACTTTGGCTGCTTCATCACCCAGCCTCCTCTCAGGGGTTTAAAACCTAGTGCAGTCATCAACAGCTGCCCCACCTGCCTGAAGCAATCAGAGAAAAATCAAGGCAAAAACCGAGTATGGTGAACCAGAGAGGGCCCTTGTGGGGAGCAGAAGGGGCAGCCCCAGCGGCCAACTTTTTGTTTGATTTTCATTAGTGCTTCATTTGCTGATCATATTTGCAGAAAAAAGCACTGAACGCATGGTCGGCAGGCTCGGTCTTTTGGGATGCACCCTTTGGCCCACTAAGAGAAACTTAAAGGATAAAATAGACAGTTCTGGGAAAATTGTTGTGTCTTCTCAGGGAAAGGGAGTAAGAATACTTTTCAAACCAGAACTGCTTTTATAATTAATTTAGGAGGGTTTTTTTCCCCTTCCTCTTCTCCCCAAAAGTAGTTAGTTGCTATTTTCACCACCTCCTAATTACTTAGTACTGGTTTGTGGGAGGATTCGGCTTCACACGGCATCCCACACAGGTTGTCATTTTGTCAAGAATTCCTTCATTAACAAGCTGTCAATACCCTGCCAACAGCCACCATTTGGTTTGTTAAGGGAATGGGGGCTCTGGAGTGAAGAGTTGGCTCTGTACCCTTTCCTTTTTTTTAAAGAAATAAATAAATAAGGCAAGAGGCAGATGTCTGCCAGTCTGTTCCTTTGTGACACATTGCAGCCTTTTCTTTTTTTTTTTTCCCTGCTGAAAGAGCAAGGCAGAAGAGGAGGGAGAGGAAAATCACACAGACTGCGTAGGCTGTAGCTCAGGTTACTCTCTCCCTATCACACTGCTTCCTGGTGAAGCCAGGTGGCCTGAGAGCTCGTTGCCCCATGCTACCTCCCAGCCCCACATGCCCTCCGACATGCCCCAACTTTAGCATAGCAGTAAGGGAAAGCTCTAAAGTAACACAGGCACAGTTTTGCCTGCAACCTTTAAAATAATCATCCTGATGAAATATGAAGAGAGCTTGCCCATCACATAGGTGGTTCCAGAGGAGTTTGTCCTTTCCTGCTAATTAACTGGATTAACACAGATGCTGACAGGCTTTGCCAGGTCCTCCTATCACTACTCAGTTGAGATGCTGATGATTAAGAACGGCTTTGTGCATCTCCCCCCTTGAAAGCCATACTGTATTTGCACAGTCATCTTTTTTCTCCTATTAGCTCCCAAGATCAAATCCCAGCTTGATTTCACTGATTAGTTTTTGATTGCACTGTGCCTACCAGGTAGGGTTTCAAGGTTAGCACAGATGCTGAGAGAACTGGGGCATTTGTCCATCGTCTGGGGCATTTGTGAGAACCTGCTGTTGCAACCGAGTTTCAGCTATGTCAAGCAGGAATTTAGCTGGGTGGGCACCAGTGAGTGGAAATGAAAATGCAGACAGTGGGACAGTGAGCAGAGAGGGACAGAAATCTGTGTTGTATCCAGAAACCACAAAAATAAAGGATTGTTCAGATTGACAGGGGATGAAGTAAATTATGTCTGCAGAGGTCTGTCTGGCCCGTTTTTTGTTCTTACATGCCAGTGAGGCTATCATTATGTCCAGGAGATACTCAAAGGAACTCAGGGCAATCAAAGAAATCTTTTTTTTTTTCTCTTTTTGTTTCTGCCTAATAATTATCAATTAAACGTCAGGTAGACCCTTCTTTCAGCTTGAAAATCCTGTAGGTAAGGGTCATATCTGAACACAGAACACTGATACTTGTTTGCCAACAATCTTACATACATGCAGCTACCCACAAACATAGATTTACAATGAGCCCAGCTACACATTTAGGCTAATGTTAAAAATTCAGTTCCAGCCTTTATTTTGAAGAAGCACAAAGGTGTTTATGCCTGTATAATTCTCAGATACAGACAAAAGGATCTCTGCTACATAATTACGAAGAGATAATGCTGTCTAAATTTTGCCATAGCACAGACACTTTTTGCACAAGAGTGGCTGCCTGAATGATGAAGGAATCAGCAAAGACCTCTTAAGATTCCAGTACGAACAGCAGGTTTCAGCTACGTCAGATGCAGCTCTGAAGATGCTTTAAAATATTCAAGTGCAATGTAAACACTTCTATCTGGATAGAAAAACCTCTCCCCATATCAGCTGCAAATACATCCCAAACCTAACTGTCATGGAGCCCATGTAAGTGGAGTCAAGTAATAAGTAGCAATAAAGAAAAACGGGCCAGATGCAGTATGTGCCAGTCAACCTCTCTGGTTATATGCTGTCTCTTACCCTTTCCTCCTATCTTCTTGTCTTTCTCTTGTTCTTTGCTTATTAAAAGCTTCTCCTGTTGGTTCATGCAATACTGGACAGTATAAAAGTAGGATAAGCAGAACGAGCAGAGAGATGCTTTGGTAGCCAGAGTGTACGCACCTTGCAAGACAGAAATATATATATATGTGTGTGTGTAAGTGCACCTTCACCTCTGCAAACTTCCTGTCCTCTTCAGGCTCCTCCAAGCTGCCACCACCACTAGATCACCTCAAAGCCAGGCACTGGCAATCCCACTGCCCTCCCTGGTGGCAGCAGCCAACCAGGTCAGCCAGAGGCCTCCACATAGGGATTGCCCCAGACGCCTGCCAGGGCAGGTATTGCATGGGCCTCCCTATAGCTCTGCAAACCTACAAGAAGTATTCACTACATATTTTAACTTACCAAAACCCAGATCCTCCATTTTCCCTGGGAACTTCTCTTGTGTGTGTTCTCACATTAGAGAAATTGGGCACAGGAACATCTCCTGTCATAACCAGGTCTAAAGGGCCTTTGTCCTTCTCCCTCACATTAGCCTTTCTAAAAGTTGGTTAGTAATTCTGAAAGAAAAGCTTTAAATAACACATTGTAGTCAGAGAAGCCAGAGGGAAACCAGGAAGCCTGCATCCCAGAAGAATTCTCAGCATATAAATGAGATGTTGGTAAACATTTACCTGCCTTGGCTCTTCAAGGGGAGAGTAAATTAATCCAAGACAGCTAATAAATAATGTTTAGAACAGTGCCAGGCTATGTGTTTACAGTGCCCCAAATGGCATATTGTTAGATGAACTTCTACAGAAGACTTTTCCATATAGTCAGTAGTGGGAAAAGTAAAGCAGTGGGAAGCAGGATATGACCAAGAATCCAGCCTCCAGGATGATTCTTTATCTACAGTAATTTCCATGAGTTAAATGCAGAAAATCAAAACCTGAGACAGGTTCAAAAAAGAGGAGCACTGAATAGCACTTTCACAATCCTGTGCTCTGTTACAGACAGAATCACCTACATTTTTAAAGTGGTACTTGGGGATCTGGCCATATGGTTCCCATATACCTTAATGGGACTCAGACAGCCAAATCCCTTATGCAGCATTTCAACAATGTTGAAAAGTATGTCAGGCTCTATACGCATCATTGTTACTTGCTGCAGAGCATTAAAAATTTAATTTTTTAAATTTTAAAGCCAGATTTAAAATGTTCCTATTTAAAAATGTTTCCTAAAACAAGAGAAAAGGAGGACCTAGACAGAGAAGTTATTAGCAGGAGTGACACCCGGAGAGACCAGATACTGCTGCGCAGCAAGTATTATCACCACTGTTACTTCAACACTAATGTTATTTAAGCATGGGCAGGACTGGAGATAACAAAGTAAAACCAGATCTTAGCTTTCAGTATGGTATTAAGAAAATGTAATGAGTTGATCCTCTTGATAGTGAAAGATGCAGCATTATTCCTTCTCTTTTTTAACCAGAAAAAATAAAGAAAATATTTGTCATTACACCCTGGATTATTTCACAGCCTCAAATAGAATGATTTTCATATAGGATTTCTTGAGCTGGTTATTTGTGTCTCAGAACAAGTATGCTTCTAAAATGTCTGTGTGGACACAGAATGACATGTTAAAAATGTTTAGAACATCACCCCAAAACAGTTTCTTTGGACTGCATTGAGCATCTATGAATGCCTCTGGTTTTTGGTGAAGAAAAAAATCCCCAAGCATTAGCATAGATTCCCAAACTGGGTGACTGTTTACTTCTCTTGCAGGTACTCAGGTTTACTCAGAACCAAACCCTGCAGTTTTCTGACTAGGATATTGACCACATGGAATCACATTTTCAAAACTAGACAAGAGTAAATTCTTCTACTAAGGCAAATCTGCCCCCATGAGCTTTGATAAAGCAATGCCAGTTTACAATGATTTTAATTGTGGGCTCAAGAATCTTAATTTCATTCATATTTGTAAAACATCTGTCTAAATAGAAAGATAACAAAATCCTCATAGCAAACTTAGCCCAGGACAAAGAAACTGATTTTTCCTTGAAGTTTAAACATACGCTGCATTTAAAATGTTTTTAAAATAAATGCTAGATATGAAAAGTTTCAAGAGTCTGCCTAGTTTCTGGGGAGAGCAGTTAAACAATGACTCTGATGAGATTTGAAGCCTACATAATTAAGTTTTGCATACATGAGCCTGGAGTTAATTTTTTGTGCATCATAATGTTTCTGTAGAGTGCTTCATTCTTTATCGGTTAGCTGTGATGTTTTAGCTGCACTCCTTTCTTGGGCACACAATAATAAAATATACTGCATCTATGAAAATCAGCTGACGTCAGACCCTGTCACAGCAGTGGTTCTGGAACAGTTTTGCCTTCACAGTAGCAGTTGTATTGCTCTCCAGACCCCGTGCATTTATACCACACTGCTTGCTAACGTAGGCATGACCATAGTCAAAATTATACCTCTGGAGTCAAGAAACCAAAATCTTTCCTGGGTCTCTCAAGTTAGACATAGCCTGTGTTTCTCTGTAAACACTTGCCGAGTCACCCTCTTTCTAGGTTCCTAATGCAGATTAGAAGAACCAGTTCAGGTATTCTCACATGGTTTATCCCAGGGAAAAAAAAACATAAGTCAATATTTCTAATGATAAAAGCACATTCTAGAGGCTGTTACAACCCAGGNATAGGGACCAATAATAAAATTATAGAAAGAAATGGCAGTGGTGTTGGTCTATGCTTGCAGTTTCCTCTTTGGCAGTCTCAGGGTTCACTGTTCTGCCTGTTGTTACATAGAAATGCAGAAAAATTCATGACGTGTATTTGAAGCCAAGACAGTAAACATAAGTCAATATTTCTAATGATAAAAGCACATTCTAGAGGCTGTTACAACCCAGGCAAACTAACCAAAAACAACTGCAAAATGCTAGTGTCTCTGCCATGCAGTCTGGGCTAAAAGTGTACCAATTTAAGAATTTAATGTAACTAGGTTTGTATTACATGTATGGCTATCAAAGAAAATGGGCTGAGAGAAGCTGTGATGATAATTGTTGGATGTAGTTACACATGTAGGATTTCTTAAACTAAACCAGCACATTTTCAAAAGGAACAACTCAAGCTAAAAATACTGCTTTTTACCTAAATAATACTGCCAATGTATTTCCTTATAAACTCTTGGAGCCCTCAGATTATTTCTTATAATATCTTATAGTATCTTAAAGATAATCCGTGAAGGACAGAGAAAAGTATTTGTGTTCCCTGTGGTTTTATAAATACACCTTGAGAACTTTTTTATTTACTGTTAACAAATATTTTCCCCCATTAGTGGCTTTAATATTCCAGTGAAAATCTTGGGTACAGGCCAAACCATCCACTGTATAAATCCTCAAAGGTATGTGGGCACTCACACAGGGGTTTGGATTAGAGAATCAAAATGCACAAGAACTAAACTGCCTTAAGAGCCTCAGAGAGGTATTTGTAAGATCAGCTTCAGCCTGGTGAATTGGGTCTTCCTCGGTTCCCTCTGGAGGACAGGGGTAGGCTTCTTTGGGAGCAGCTCAGATCAGCTAAATCTCAGTGTCTCCCTCAGTTGCCTTAAGTCTTTTAGAGGTTTCAGTATCTGCAGCATTATCAAGTCTAAGTAGCTTAGGGACAATTTCAGATGCTTGTATCCTCCAGAAAATACAGATAAGTACCTTAGAAGATTGTTAAATGCCTCTGATCAGGTTAGTGTCTCCCTGCTATTGATACCAATGGTTTCAGTCCTCTCATAGTCTGTACATGCAGCAGAGTTTCTTTTCAGAAACAGAAAAAGCAGAACATTTATAGTATGACATGGAAAAATAAATACCTTGGACTGAAAGTCACATACCAGGTTTCTTACACTTGAGACAATTTAAAGTGTAGTAAGAGCTTAAGTAAGTTATGAATTAGAGGTTTAGGCAACTAGCTTTGCACTTCTAGAACAAATCTCACTAAAGAGAAATCTCTGTCTTTACTTACATAATACTTTTAAATACTGCTCCTCATCCAAAAAAGAACCTACAGCAAAAAAGACAGTGTGTGATAGTTTGACTTCAGTATGTAGAAAGCATTATCCAAAGAGGGGATCCAAGCAGAGGGGAAATAATTTTTAGCCTGTTTTAAATACAGATATTTGCTGAATTGCTTGGGGTTTTCACACTGATATTTCTGCTAGCATCTATTTGAAGAGCTGTAGAAAATCCAAATGCTAAAAATTCAGTACTCAAGCAGTGCTTCAACAACTAAACTGAGAGAACAAGACCTGAGATTCCACATTATTTTTCCTTAGAACTAACAGAAAGAAAAGAAGATATAAAAATGAAAACACTTCTTCCCTGCATTTATATATTGTACAAAAGCATAGCAATCCTAAAGCCTAGCACTGGGCTTGGTCTTTGTCACTGCAAGTCATTTATAACAGTTTGGTCCCCACTTTGTCTGTCTCCCTTAAACCCTGGTGTGCACCCAAGCTGCTCAGCAGTGGAGGCTGCTCAGCCAGCTGCAGCACGCCTCTCTTGAGCCACCACAGTCACTGGTGTGGTCACAGAATGATGCAAGATTTGACACATGAGAAGCAGAGTGGGACCATGGTATTTTTGGACCAGATTTTAATATCTAGAGGTACAAACCAGTGTGTGGCAGGATTTTTACAAGCCTGTTGACATCAAATACCCATTGGTATTTCAGCATTTAGGGTGATTTCAAATCCCAGAAGACTTCCATCTGCCTCTTTTTGAACCAAGAATTTCAGAGCTTAATCACAATTTATTTTGGCTGCCTGGGCATTGGCATAAATACACATGATATTTTATGAACATGCATATATATACTCTTGTACACATACACACACACACGTCCACCCGGAGGTTTGTAAGCCATCAGGTAGCATTTCCAATGGTGCCTAAGGCTTCAGATACATAAGGGGAAGGGGAAGAGCAGATGACATCGTGGCAGCTACCCACACACGAACAGACTGCACTGACAGGCTGAGAGAAGAGATGGTGGCAGCACACAGGAGAGCAGGAATCTGAAAACGTGAGAAATTCAGCCCCAGTTCAGTCACAGGAAAGCTCACAGATTTCAGTGCAGGGCCAGAGCACTGGCAGAAGCTGCATCATTGATCTGCCACTTTCTGAAGCCAGGGCAGCTTGGCTTATCAAAGAAATCTGTGGCATGTGTCATTTAGATGCCTTTGGGCTCCTGCAGATGTAATGTAATGTGTAAAGACTCCCCAAATAGAAACTTTCAAATTCCTGTGTTTTGTATTGGAATCCTAATCATGACTGTGGGACTGTAAATTGCACTGAATTTAGCTGCTACACGCTGAGCCAAAGTCTGTCCTCACAAGCCTACAGCTTACATGGCTTTCATCTCAAGGTTATTTTTTCTTTCACAATGAAAACATTTCCCCAGCATTAGCAAAAAGTTCCCATCCCCTCAGTTGCCAAATTGATGCTGCCTTCCTGTTTAGATACCATTATTGCAGATTAATTATTTAATCCAAACTGATTGTCATGCCCATTGACTGTTTACTAGCAAAGGCTTCTTTCATTTCTTTCTTTAGATGGTATAATAGTGCCTGAGAAATTGGAGTTTGCAGATACTGATATATGTATGTGGCAATACATGATTCTGAAACAGAACAGACTCCCCTCGGCTCCCTGTTGAGCATCCTTAACTGTGATCACAATACTGCTGTGTAGTTTGGCTGTCCACTTCTTGTACATGGCACTGCTGCGTCACACAAATTTGTAGCTACATAAACTCAGCAAAAATAAATGCAAATTGTTGACGAAACAGAATTTTGCAAACATTTACACTGTCTGCTAGTATTTTCTACTTACCTTCCATATTTGCTGATGACTATAGGAGTTGAGGATTAAGATATTTATCACGATGATTGATGTCAATGAAAAAGAAATTATATTTTAGTCATCTGCTAAAAAAACGTTCACCCTTGGTAAGTGGGTGAATGTATTCTTTCAAGGCTACTTGAGGAAAAGAACAATAGTTTAAAGCTTCACTGCTCCAATTGTTCTGTCATTCCTGCAACTAGTAACTGTTGCGGTTGAAAACTGTCATCGGGAAATTTTTCTTATAAAAAATGAGATTGTGTCAAGAACAAGATTTGGATAAGAAGTGCTATTTTAGCTTTTTTTTTTTAATGGGTTATCTTATGTAAGATTAAATAAGCATTCTGGTTTCAGTGGGTTTCAAGATTTTTCAAGACTTTTCATTCTATTTTTTTCTTTTGTAACTGTAAGAATTTGACTGAACAGAACTGATTTTTTACTGTCTTCTGAATCATCAGAGAGTTCAGCAAGACTGAAAAGACAGAGTAACAAAAGGAGAAAGAAATTTTAAAAACCCAGCCAACAATCTGAGTTTTAAGAAGTTGAGTCCCATAGCTGAAAAGGGTAAATATTTAACAAAGAAAAAAGAGATAAAAAGTAAAAAAAAGTAGATGATATTCACATCTTTGGTCTCAGTGACAGAAAAAGGTGGGGGGGAATTAATATAAAAATTTCATTAATAATATACTCCAATGTAAATTTAAAAAAGAGAAAGAAAGCATTCTGTTTTGAAACATGAAAATGAGAAACTTAATAAGCATGTAACATTTATTTAAATTCAGGGTTTTTTCATCAGCTCTAATGTTTAACTACAGAATTAAAACTTGTCCAGACCTATCTCACAGTCATCTTGTTAAAGCATTCAGATTTGTAACACTCTAATAAAATAAGGGATTATGGTTTCCTGTCTATTATCAGGGGAAACATGATGACAGTAACCGTTTTGTATGAATTAGGATTGCAGAATATGCCTTAAAATTAGAAAGGTAATGTATTTTAACTCTGTTTTTAAAAGGACTGATTATTAATGTTTCCTCCTTAGAGAACTATTTATGCCTAGGATTTCTTCAGACAATTTGACACATCAATACAATTCTATTTATAACTATTTCTTCATAAACAAGGATAGATAAACGCATGCTCAAGCACCTCCCTTTGTACTCCCAACGCCTTTTACAAACTTTGACTCACCACTGTACCTTTAGTGATATTTTATGATTCTAGGTGGAAAAAATTCTATTATAGTCTCCAGTTCTGGTAGGTATTGTCCTATACCAGATGTTATCACCTTGTTTCTGGTAACATCAATAACACAAGGAAGTGGGTTTACATGGTGGAAAAAGTTTGTATCCGCAATCATTTATGAAAACCATGTAATTCAACTATTGACTATATGACTATAATGGCTAAATATAATAGCAAGCTGTTGGAAAACAAGACTTCCTAAACATACAATGGAAAAGTCTGTATCAGAGAATCTCCTGAGGATCTCACTGCATTTACTGTGGACAGCTGGTCCCATCTAGGAAGCTGAAAGTTAAAGGGCTTTGTCTTGATAAAATTTGGTTAGATAAAATTACCTTTGTAAAGAGGAGAGTGTCTGTGGTGGTTTCACAGAGAAAGCACCTAATGGAGAGCAAGCAGGAAGAACTTGCTGAAGCGTTTGAAGAAGGCAGCCTTTTCCTCTCATCTTTTCCCAGAGTGAATGGTCTCAAGTAAGGAGGATCTAGATGAAGACTTTCTCTTACCTTACAATCCTATTTTCTTAAATGTAGGTTTGATAAAGTTTGCTTCAGTTTAGCTAGGAAATCTGTCTTGTCACCACTGACAAACACCATTTGCTTCTCCTGGGAAGAAGAAATATCTCCTGGAAAGGAGAAAGGGTCAGCCCCCACTGGTGAGGCTGTGACTGGAGCCGGAATGCACTAACCGAGCCCCAGTCTGATGCTGGGAGGATATAGTGGAGGAGAAAAGACACAAGATCTGTGAGAACAGGAAGGAAGGGAAGAAACAATAAAACAAAAATACAGGGGAGGGAACACCCTGTCCTGCAGCCACATAGCCATGATAGCAACAATTGCCTGAAACCAAGGGAGAAGGTTTTGCTCATCTGTGTTCTAGTCAAAACCAGAAACAAAACCAAACAAAATCCCCCAGCCGTCTCCTGTTAGGGGGTTGAGTTTTTTTTCCCAGCTGATTTAACATATAGCACTTAGCTAAAATCCATTTGGCACTCAGCTAAAACTTGAAATAAATATGCACTGGGCTACTCTAAGATTGACGTGAGATATAAATGAAACATTCACTTTAACAGCCCTGAGAGAGATACCGGCCTTAGCCTCTTGTGACATACAGCACTGTAAGTCTACCTGCTGACCATTAGTAGTGGTCATTTATCACCTCCTTTTCAGCAGGAATTACCGTAGATTTACAGACAGTGATCTGTTTCTCCTTGCCTTGAGGTTTTTGCTATGTTAATGTTCCATATCCTTTTTTTTTCATGAGAAACAAAAACTTCCAGCTAGAAAATATTTTCTCTTGGATTAGGTGCAGTTGGAGATGCCAAAAATAATAATAAGACTTTTAGATTAACAATATTTTTCAAAGAGTGAATCAGATGATTGGTATCTTCATTTAATAACCTCTGTTAGCTACTCCTGCTTATGAGAGAGCATAATTTCCCTCTCTCTCATTTTATTTTTGGGAAGTTTAGCAGTGCAAGGATGCTCCCTTAGGATCACAAAGTAAACTTGGAAGCTAGAGATGCAGAAGGAGTATTTGTTAAAAAGTATATAATTGTAACTGCTGGTTTTTCTACAAAAAGGAAGCTGAGAAGCATGCTATGAATGTTCATTTGCAAAGTCTCAAGCTGTGACTGCGTAGCTGTGAATCTCATTCTGCTATTGTCAAAGCACCGCATTGGTAATTGGCAAGAATGGATGGCTAGCCACATACAAAGTAACAAAAGTTACAAGATCAGCAGCGGCTAAATGTACTTGGTACTTCTACAAAGTGTATAATCTACTTTTATTCTTTTTCCTCTGAGAGCTACATGATAGGTGAAGTATAAAGTTGGGGAATAAGACGAAAGTGCAATCCCTATGACTTAAAGCTGGAATCCAAGCCCTCTGCTTTGACCTTCTTTCTGCTACTCAGCCGACCGTAGCACTGCAAGAGGGGTCGAAGTGACAGCAGCATCCAGCGAGCGTTCCTCAGCGTGTTACTCAGCAAACCCTTCAGGTGCTCAGATGTATTAAATCACACAGTTGTATCTGCAACCAATGCTCCCTGGGGGAAAAGCATCACGCACTGGGAGAGGGAATGTGGAAGGAAGTTCTTAATAATATCATGTGGCACAGAACGATGTAACGTGACATGACACGCAACATGAGGGACTGGAGCTTGGTATAACAGCAGCTATCTAGGGGGTAGGAATTTCACCTCAGCAGCGACCCAGATTGCAAAATGTCTGCTATAAATTTCTGTAGGAAGAATGCTGCAAGTAAAACGATTGTACCTTTTTTGCAACTGCTGTGAATCATTTGACATTTAGGCAATAGTGTAATAAAAATACTAAATAATAATTTAGCCAGAGCCTGTTGGATCCTTTAATAGATGCAACACTTGAGCTGCTAGCGTCTCTTGAGCATTTCTGAAATGTTATCAGAGAATACAGGTAAAAGAAGATGTCATTGGTAGCTCTGAATGTCCTCTAATGATTCCCTATCCAGATAATTTGCTTATACTCATCAGCTTTACTGTCATAAATCAAACCTTGATGCGATTTTAAGTCCCTTAGCTACCCACACAGAAAAAATATAGTATAAGATTGTTTTCTGCTGCATTTTATCCCTTCCCATTCCAAGATGTTCAGTAGAAATCAAAGCAAGTTTTGAAGTTATAGGGAATTTGAAAGTGTTTG
>VZTL01054471.1:9561-20345 GCA_013400535.1 Scopus umbretta
CCCGGGCCCCCGCCGCCGGGCGGTGCCCGCTTCAGTGCCGGAGGGGTGCGAGGTGGGGCTCCAGCGAAGTACGAGGTGCTACGGGAGCTCTGCCAGATTTATTAGCCTGCTGCTAAGACGAGGCTCGGTATAAATCACGGAGCTACGGTATAGGGCTGTGAAGCACCCCTGTGTACCCCGCCCTCGCCGGGGCTCTGGTGAATAGGAGTTCGTGGAAAGCTGGGTATCGGCAACATCTTTCCGATCTGGCATATGTGACATTTTAAAAGCCTCACATGTACCATGGGATATACTTACGGAGCAGCTAAAACTATTACATGGAATTTTTACAGGTATTTGGTACTTATGTACAAAAGAAATTGGGGGTGGGGGGAAGCTCTTAGGTAATATGCTTAGTTCTGGCATTATCTCCAACGGTTTTGAAAGTAATAAAATTCTTATTTTGGGAGGGGAAAGAAAAAAAATCCTAAAACTTAGTACATTATAAATGGCTGTATGGTAACTGAGATCTAAGGAATTAATTTCTCCCTGGTTGTAGAATGCAGATCCCACTATAAAGGCATACTGAACTCTAAACATACCAATGTAGAATCAAATCAGTAACAGTTCGTGTCATGGACACAAATCCAAAGAATCCTTTGAGCCACCTGGAATACCATCTTTGAACACGGGTACACATCGGAAACATAAACCAAACATACATTCAAACGTGTTAGAACTCCAGCTGAGGTGGACCTGCTGTCCCGCGCCACACACTGCAGTACTTCTGGTACCTCACAGGTAAGGAAAAGCAGTTTGCAACTGATGCCACCAGCAGCCTCAGGTCTCACTAACCGTTGGGTATTACAGGACAGGGACGGAAGATGAATTGTCCTTTACCTGTTTCTCCAGTAGACTGACCATGACTGTGTTTTCCCAAACACTAACCATCCATGCCTTTATCTTTCAACTTCGTTCTGGAACAAACATACTTTAACAATGCAAGCAAAGTCCAAATCTCACTTTGTTCTTGCAAAGCCCTGTGCAAAGACACTCTCTTGACCAGCTCTCCTCAGTGGGAAACTAGTGGGGCTCCAGTGAGGCTGGTCTGTCTTACCTCAGCTGAGGATCTAAAACCCTTTTCACTGGATTTTGTCTTCATTCTACACACGTCAGAGGAATTCATGCATGTCGGCACCTGACAAAGGGTGCTTTAGAGCAAGAGTGGTCCCACTGAAATCGGTGCTTAAGGACTTCAGTCCACCAGGGTCTCACGCCTTGTACCATGCAGTGGGGAAAGACAAGTGTATCCTCTTTGCCTATGGATGTTCAGTGAGTGCAGAAAACAAACAGTGAAGATAATGTGCCTAGCGCCTAAAGCAGATGAGGAACAAGAGCTTCTGGGTTCTGTTCAATGCCTTCTGCACATTCCGGAGAAACGGAAGAAGTGACAGCAGTTTTGCCAGAACACTGGGGGACTCCAGCAGTATTTGTGGAGTGCTTGGAGACCTTGGGGAAGCAAACGCACGCAGATGGTTTTTGTGTTACGCAGCACAGCTCCATGTGGTCTGCCAGTGATGTGACCTGTGAGGGGGTGGCAGGGCTGGAGCTGGAGAGCTATTGCAACACGGCGAGTCCCTGCTCGCAGCCCCATTAGCACAGCATACGCCAACAGCTCCTTCACAGCCTGGGGAGAGATTCCACTGCCCTCAGCCCTGCGGCACAGCCCTTTAGCTTCATTAGTAACTGAGCATACCCAGTCCTTCATTTAACTGCAGCTACATAAAGGTACGTGTCTCTCTTCTCTTCTACATACAGTCTCTCTGGACTGTATGTACTGATACGTGTGGATTGCAGCAATACACAAGAGGTAAACAAGCTCATTTTTCTCATCTAGTTGGCTGGAAGCAACTGGTAGCAAAAATGTAGCTCCAACCAAAACAAGAGCTTTCCCGGTTCTTTATTCTGAGGCTTCCCACTCAATATGGTTTTTTCTTCAAAACCAAAGCTTTACAGCCAGTCTCTCCCTTGTGTATGCATCACGTGCTACCGCATGGGATACCTGGTCTGGCCACGAGGGTGAACGGTCGTCTGAAAACTCCGTGGCTTCAGGGTCTCAGCCCAAGAGAGATCTACTGCAAGCAGGGACAGAAGCCCTGGTGCCATCCACAGAATCAAGTGCAACCTGCCTAGGCTGTGCAGGGGCTTGCATGGCACAGTTCTCATCGACACGCCGCTGCAGGACTCGGCTGTTTTCACATTTGTGAGTGTCATTGTTCAGCAGCAGCCTCTGCTGACCCCACTGCCACCAACGGCATTGTCTCGCAAAGTTCCTGCTGAGAGTGAGTAAGGCAGGGACAGTTAGAGATGAAGCTTGCAGGGAGCGGGTGGGAGAAGAAAGGAGAGGAGGGAGGCAGCCCATGTGTTGAACTTGCCTTAGAAGTCAAATTTCTTCTTCATGAGACACAGGAGATTCCTTCCCCTTCAGATTTTATGAATGTTTGATTCTGCTAAATTCATCTGAGTGCTGCTAAGGGATTAAAAGCACTGAGAGTTTGCTGTAGCCATTGAGTCATGGACTCAGACTGATCAAATCCACCACTTGTTTTTCCTTCCTATGACATGAAAGCAGGGTTCAAGAAAGTTCAGATCGGAACTAAGACCTACTTTTGTGATGTCTTGACAAACCTTTCTTGAAATACTTAATGTGTTAGCTGAAAAGAAAGAAGCACAAAGAAACCCTGTCAAGTTGTTATTTATAGTTTTTAAAATGAGACAATGAAAGGAACAACTAAGTAAGTGTGATTCCTTTCTCTAGATTGCACTATCATAGATTAATAGCTCTATGAACAGATTTGCAAGTAGCACCATCATGCTAATCAAGATACGAAAAAAGTTTATGAGCAGTTGCTTAGAAAAAACAAGATAAAGCCTATGGAAACCTGATACTGGTCAATGGTGCATTTATTCAAAACATAATACTCACTTCAAGTCTCCATAAATCCTTTGCAAATGAAACTTCCATTGTGATCACTGTTCCAGATCTAAATGATTTATTTTTTTTTTTCCCTTTGGTAGACGTTTGATATATCTTAGTATGTACCAGTTATGTACCTATTGATACAGAGTTAATCATGCCCCCTTGAGATAATAAATAGTAAATTCAAATAAGAAGATAATTCAAAGGAGGAGTATCTTTATAAGAAGATTTTTGTTTGATTTATTAGTGGATTAACTTACATGAAAAACTCACATTTCTGTGTGATTTGTTTCAAAATTCAGGACTTCCACAGTTCCAACCAGTTAGCCCTTAGGAGCAGAGCAGACGTTGGATTGTGTGCAGTTTCAAAACTGAGTTCTTAGCAATATTTATCTCATTGCTTCACACTGAGCAGCAGTGGCCTTTGCAATTTCTACATGCATTTGAGCAAATGCATTCTGCTGCTTTCAGCAGCTGCTAGAAAACAAGAAATAAACTGAAAGACCAAGGAGAAGAGACCCACCAGGAGAACAATCTGTCAGCCCATTCTCCTAACTCCACGATCTGAGCTTCCCAATTTGTAGAAGCCTTGTGGTCTTCACTACCTCCGGGTTTCTGGGTTTTTGCATGCTTCTCTCCTAATTGGTCAAATCCAGATGGATTCTCAGTTATCAATTTACTCTTAGAACCTCTGGGCAGAAGTCAAAATAAGTTCAGCAAATTGGTTGAATATCAGCTAAAAACACACTTAATTTTTCATCAGATAAACTTCTCTCAGAGGAACTACCAGAGTCAGCTTTAGCCAGACACCAGATCTATAATGAAATAATTCTACATATGGGAACATGAACACCTTGTAAGATCTACATATGCTTTATCATGGAATGAAAGTTCTTGAATAAGTTGAATAAGTTCTTGAATAATTTTCCTTATTTTACTAGTCTCTGTTTAAGCATAAAAAACTCTCCAGCCAAATAAGGATTTCAGAGTATTTCACACTTGCAATATGCTGCACTCCAGCACCATCTATCAATAATATCCATCCAGATATTGTAAAGGTTTGGCCCCAGATTTGTGAGGACATACGCAAAGGCATACAAAATTGCCACCTAATGCATCTTCAGAGATCGTGTGCCTTTGGATAGCTGCATCCAACCTTGCAGCCTCCTGCACTGAGCATCAAAGAAACAGGATCAATCCCATAACCACAGTAAACACATAAACATACAGCATGCACAAGCTCAGAGGAGGTAGGTTTTCTTCAAGAGCTGTAATATTATTTAGTAATCCTAACCAAAAGAGAAGTCATAAGCCGGCCAGCACACAAGGGATGCTCTGAGCTGCCCAGCAAATGCAAGGAATCCAAAGAACCTCCAACACAGTTAAAAGATGGGAAGCACTATCCACTCCTGGATGCCAAGTTATTAGGTGACTACAGAGCTATGCTTTGTGGAGCACTGTGAGCCTCTGAATAGCCTTGTACAACTTTTCCCAAATCACAGAAGTCCCCTGGGAAACTTCAGTAATCAAACAAGATCTCGCGGTCAGGAAGCTTTTCTTCATCTTGCCAATTTTATTTCCCCTTCATCGTTCCATCTATTACTCATTACATCCTCCTGCCAAACTCGACATAATTCTTCTCTCTCTCTCTCATGCTTACATGTTTCAGTTACATATAGACCATTATGTCCTTTCATCCCAGATTTTCCTACCCCTTATTCAGGCTGCACGTATTTAGTCCTTTTCATTTTTCCTGCTGTCTTCCTCTGAGCTCCCTCCAACATCATCTCAGCAGAATAGAAGCAATCTGAGTTGAAATAAATATTCTGCAAACAATTACATTTGGCAGTCTCTAAATGTAAGGACGCACAAACCAATAGCTAAATCACCTTGAACAACTGAGTGAGAGTTCAAAGCCATAAAATTGTCAAATCAGGATAGGGAACTTTGGATGACACTGCAAGATCAACTTCACAGGAAGCCCTCAAGTAATGACGTCTTCAAAAAATTCCCTGTCTGCTTTACGGTCCTTGTCTCAAGGAATGTGTCATTAAGTACATATTTGCAGTGATTTTTATGTACAAAATATTTTATAAGCATTCTGCCACTACGACATTAGAAAGATACTGGTAAGTGCGTATCCTTACAATCTTATAATTTATTCTTGAGACACAACCTGATTATTGTTCCAAGATACTGAAGTTCATGAAAAAGCAACTTTTTACCCAATTAAATCACCTACTGTTGAGCAACTCGTGCTTAAAACATTAGAACATTACTGCGTTACACAGTTACAATAGTTTGCTTTTGTCATCATATCATACTTCAAAGAAACAGCTTCCACAGCCTTTTGCTGCTAGAAATGTGTGGTTCTTATCCAGAAACAAGGCAAGGTCGTTCCACAAACCAGAGCATATTACAAATTATACTTCATGTACGTAACTTACAATTTTATAAGCTCAGGTTGAAAGACTTCATGTTTAGTCATGGGAAGATGGTGAACATGGTCATTTATCTTTGCAAAACATGGAAGCACTATATATTTGAAATTGGGCTTACCTCTGGTGAGGAAAGACAGTTATCTAGACACTCATTTTTGCTAAACTTTACCAGCCTTGTGACTAGACATTGATAATAGTGTGTGTTTGTGTAAGGTGTCAAAACTGACACAGAGCTGCGTTATCGCTCCCTGAACTCAGAGCCTGATTTTTATTTTATAGCAGAAGAGACAGGTAAAGTCACCAGAACTTCAGAGCACACATCACCCCCGAGGGAAGAGACGAGAGACAGGTACTGGTACTGCGACATGCAATGCAGCATGTTAAATGAGCTGTGGGCAACTCACAGATAAGCAGTAACTTCTTTTTTTTAATCTGTCAAAGGCTTCAGGTTTAGAGTGAGCCCTGATGCTTTCTGGGCCCTTGGCCAACGCATGTGCTAGGACCGCTCGAACTGCACAGTCCATTTGGGGTCACTGAAACTTCCATGGCTGGGAGAAGGGCAATGGCTACAGAATTAAGACCACTACAATGTGACCTGTGGGAATTCTCAGTGCCTGAGCAAGAAACATCTGCGCATCTTCCAAAATGAAAGGGACAAGCAGCAGCTTTAAAGGACCATGACTACACAATGGGAAGGAGGCATCTCAGTGAAGCACCTGCATCTACCTGTAAGCCTGCACCTCCGTGGAGCAGAAATGGCACATAATATGCATGTCCCAAGCCAAGCCCAAATATTTTTACTAGAACTACATTCTTACAAGATGGTTTCTGTCTTTCCATAAAGCTACGCTTTCCCTCTCCCCCCAGCTTCTGTGCTTGTTCTCCTCCCCCAAATTTGTTCTTGATATACAAGAGAAGGATGCACTCCATTTCAGTCTTTCCTAGGTAACTGAAAAGTGCTACGCAACACAGAATATTCGCAGATAATTTTCATGCCAAAGACACAAAGGTGCTCTGATTACCTGGCATGCATTTACCAGGGGAAAGGGAGTGAAAGGAGTCTTAGCCCTCCTCCCCTCTCCCCTGCCTTTAGCACTGGCTGCTGCAGCGTATGGCTCTGCCTCACCTCATGCAGTCCTGGACTCTCGGCTGTTCTCGACTTCCCACTGTGAACTGGGGTCACGTTCTTTCTTGATTATGGCCAGAAAAAAAAGAGGTGGCACAAGGTATGCAAGGTATCAGGCCCCCTGATCGCTGACAAATCTCCAGGTACTTATGTGGATTATGTTGGAAGCATATTCCTAGAGATACTGTTCGTGTTTATAAAGTCTTTTGGGGTGAATATTGCTCAATGGAAAAGCAGCATAGAAATTTAACAAAAGCCACGCTGCAAAATGTAAAAAAGTAATTCTCCCACAGGAACTGAAAGGCATTTCATACATGTCCAATGAGACATTAAAAATAATTATGTGGAAGAGTAATAGCTCCCTTGGTTGTTTTAATATATTTTTGTCTACAAACAAGAAACGTTCTCTAAACTGCTGCCTTGGCTTGGCTTGAAAGGTCTCTCAAACAAAAGCCCTTCAAGTGACCCTTAGATTATTAAAGCTCAGTAACAATGAATGTGGATCTCAGTTCAAACAGACTGTAAAAATAAAAAGACAGCAGTTTCAGTCTTGGAAATGGGTATGCCTCAACAAACTGGAAACACATAGAATGAATTTTTGATCAGTAGTCATACCTTCTCTGAACAAAACCAAAACCTTTTGTCTGAAGTTTTCAACATTGTTTTTCTCTCACACAATAACTGCAAATAGCCTCAATTCTAGTACAAATGGAAAGGTTGCATGCCCTGTCTGAATTTAAACTTCCCAGAGTTCATTCAGAGAGCACTTCAGATCACCAGGGTTTTTTTTTTATTCTATTCTTAGTGATTTTTCCTCCAAAACTTGCTAAATGTCATTAGTATCATCCAAAACGTTTGTGGTGAACAAAAAATGCCAGCAATGCCAAATTTCAAAGCTTAAACACTCTGATCTGTGTCTCCCATGAGAAAGATACAAAGGTTGAGATGTTCAATGACAGACATTAATGTCAGATGCCAAAGCAGGAAAAGCAAACACAGGAGTGGGGAGAGATATATAGGCCCCATAGAATATCTTGTTTTGAAAGTCGTATGTCATTTAAATGGTCTTTATAACTGAAGAGGTTAATTAAGAATATATTTTTGTGTAGTTCACAGGCAGAACATACTCTGCTGCCAGTCGATAGAGTCAGTTTTGCACTTGTGAGCTCGAGGCACAACTTTCTGGTACCCAATTCATTGCTGTGACCACCAACGGCTGTGCACGGCACTCCCTCTAGGCATAGGCCAAAAAGGATGTCACCAAAGCAAGTGGACCTTACAAAATATCAAAGTGACCACAGTTCCATCTCCTTTGTGTCTACCAGACTTGCTTTTGCAGCCAGTGGAAGAACTGGAGAAGTAGGGACTGTAGCTATAGCTGGCAGAAGGGGACAATCTCCCTAAAGGACAGTGGTCCTCTGTCCTTTCCACCTAGCTCACCAGACAGCTCACCAGCCCCTCACTAGCTGCTCTGGCCTCCCATGTGTGCCCTGGTCTTTCTTTTCCCTCCCATGCTTCTTCCTTTAGAAGAAGCGGCCCAGCTTTCCCATCTCTGTGGCACACCCACCAAATTTGGATCATGACCTCCAATTGCTATTATTAACACAGCAGCAGCAAGCAGACACAAGTGTTTAGCGATTTCTTAGCTGGGTAGACCATGTCAAACTAAAACACTCTGTAATGTTTTCATTATGGAAGTTCACCACCACTGGGAGTACTGGTAGGGCTGAACAGGTAGACAAAAATGCAACACATTTTCCCCAAATAGACACCCTCTATACATTAACAAAGGCAGACAACAGATGTGTAGAAATGATTCCTCTCATTTGCCATTGCCAACCAACTTTGTCTCCCCTTTGTCAAATTTCTGAACAGAAAGATCAAATGGGCTTGATATTTGTAATAGAGAAAGTGCAGACAAAACCATGCATCTGCTTTAACAGCTTGGAAGCCCTAACATCACTTCTCTACAAGGGGATGCTTAATGGCTGGAACTGGATTAGTATCCTTGCTGACCAAAGCTTTCTATTCAACCTATTTCTATTCAGAGCAGAAAATTAGCTACCTTTGTGTTATGCCTGATTCCTGCCCAGGGGGTTAGGGAGGTGTTTGTTCTGCATAACCATGGCAACAAAGTTGGCAATTAGCATCAAGTTTGGCTATTCCTGTGAACAGGAATTACCCTCTGAACTCCATTTACCAGACACCAAGCAGCCAGCAGTGTAACAATCATGCACTTAGTACCACCAAGACTGGATGTGAAAACAGTAAGAATTAAAGACACCACAACCTACCAATCTACCTCTTACTCTACCATGTTTTGAGACATTTGTATCTTCTCTTAGTAAGCATCTCTCTTTCCTGCCTTAACAATCATCTCTTTGCTCTCACATTGCAAAGACTAATGCACTAAAGCCCACCCGGTGCATGGAGTGATCACACAGTGCCCTGAAAGTATAACTTCTCATAGGCCCTTTTACATAATGCATTAAATGAAATACAGGACAAAAGTTAGTAAGTATGTGCAGGAGGAAAATGTTTCTGAATGAGATCTAGAAATGAAGACAGATGAAAAGATGGCATATAATTTACTGAATAGATTAACAGTTGATGATGTTGTTACTGATGTTCTTCAAAACATGGATTCACTTTTTATGAGAATTCACAATCCTTAAATGCAGAAATCTGTTCTGTGTTTATACAGTGCTTAGAACAGTATGGCCCTGGTCTTCCACCAGGGTTCCTAGGTGATTCAGGAGATGAAAACTGATTATTAGAAAATCTTAACAGTTTAGTTTAATATCTGGTACTAAGAAACTAGGGTCTGGATTTCAATACAATCCTTCTCAGAGTTACTGACCGCTTTTGCCAGTTGTATCATTTTTATAGTTCGTACAAGTCTTCTTACTCTAAAGCTAGCTAGATGATGATAGCGTTGATGGCCTCCTGTAGTTATCTTTTCATTATTGTTCTTTCATGGTAACAGTAGAGTAACAGTAATTAGCTCCTTGGTCAGAAAAGAAACCCAAATCACGTCGTGTCTCCGCAAACACCAAGATCACATAATGACCTGTAGTGCATTACAAAGTGCTGGTCATAATTGTAGAATGAGTTAGGAAAAGGCAGGTGAGAGAAACTGGGTCTAGTGAATAAGATAGTTATGAATTTAAGAGTCACGTCTTTTTTTCATTAGGATGGACAATCAACTAATGTTGATGGCTGCTGTTCTCACAAAGAGGAAATTAAATACCTTTATCGTTAAATACAACATGGCAATATGTGCCAGAAGACTCCATCCTGGTATTCATTTCTATCCGTCAACAAAAAAACCCAAACAGAAGCATGATGTCTGTCCAAGGAAACGGCAAACTAGGACTTGCCATTTCAAAAGGCTATGGTTTATTAATACTTAAGGTGTATTTAGGTATTTCTTTTTCACTTTTGATCTTCTGTATTAAGTAAAGCTACCTAACACCTGAACACCCGAAACCATGCTAAGGTCAGGAGAAAACCAGTTTTGGACTAGTACCATAACCTTTTAAGAAGTCAGAAAGTCTCCAAGATACCATGTCTTTCTCCCACAAAGACAGTAACATTTGGGTGATGCATCAAATGCAGAGGGAAAGGAGAGGGATATCAAAGGAATAGCATCACGATAGCAAAAATTCTGTGAAGCCAACATAAACTAGGCAGGACTAGCTGAGCCATGCTTTGCTTGTAAAATATGTAAAAGAAATAAATCGACTACTATTTTTAAAAAACAAAATATGCATAAACTGACAGAAAAGTAGTAACATGCTTAAAGTATAATTACATACGCATATTTAGTTTAATCCAAGCAGTTAACAAGTCTTGGAAAACAAAGCAAAAATATTTTATCTTGGTTCAAGCAAAGCATTTGAAGGCAGGTTCCCTTAGGAAACAAGGCTTATGCGACTGCACTGCCAGTCCATCTATGTCTCAAGTAACTTCTGAACCTCAGACCCGTTTCAGCCAAATTCTGTAGAGACATGACATTCCCAGCAACGCTAAGTCTGCACAAACTTCAAGAAATGCGCGGCTCAATAGAAACAAAGGGACCTAAACTAGTGCCCCCACTAAAGAAGCACTGCCGTGTGAGCTCAGCAGTTATTTGCACAGTTGGGCTCCCCCCGGCCAGTCACTATTAGAACTAACTAATATGTGCTACCATTGCCCAGCTGTTATCTGTGGAGAAGTTAGGGAAGTGAAGGTAGTGGGAGGGGTGGGGATCACAGGG
>VZTL01054472.1:0-36642 GCA_013400535.1 Scopus umbretta
GTTTTGTTTGGTTGTTTTTTTTAGGTGTCCTTGGCATTCCTTGTCCTGAGGCAGTGATGGGATGGCACGAGGTGACGGAAAGGGTCTGCGTGACACTGCGGATTAATGCCTTACTGCCCTGCAGGCACTGCTAGGCTGGGACACGAGAGACCCCAACTCCACTCACCTGTTTGACCAGCCAGCGTGCTCAGGAATCAAAACCAGATTAAAACCAGGAATGAAACCAGTTAAACACAAAGCTGAGGAGTTACCTGGTATTGCGGGGATGGGCTGTTGCAGTCTGGCCCTGGCCTGCGGGCTGTCAGTTTTGGGAAGCTCTGGAAGGAGCATGCTCACCCTTGAAGAGCACACGGGAGGAATGTGCAACCTGCAGCAAGGGTGACCCTCCTTGGCCAGCGCTCGGAGTGAAACTGATGGCTCCTCACTGTTGGCATGGACCACCCAACCCAGGGAGGAAGGTGTGGGAGTAAGTCGGGAATAGGAAAATGATGAATCAGGAATAATCACTCAATTCACAAGCTCTGTGCTGCATTTTACTTTGCAGAAATACAGTATCATGTCAGGTTACCATTTCCCAAAGTATACTTAGCAATTATATCCACTAATATGAAATAATTATGACTATATTAGCAGAGAGCCACTGCATTTGTTTTCTTTGTAGGCAACTATGGGGTTAGATCTGGCTGATACTATATTTTATTAACTTTTAAATAGAAGACAACTTAATTAGAAAAGGATGGGAGATTTCCATTGCAAGTTTTGCTAATTTGAGACAAGCAATGCTGATCAGCGTATTTGAGCAGAGCTCTCCAGCCCCATTCATTGCTTATGAGACATGGATTCTGGCTGCTCCTTTGCAGCATATGGGTCAGCTTGATACACTGCCTTTAGCAGGCTTTGGGGCAAATCCTGCCCCCTCCCACAGGGCAGCAATGGTCTTGCACACAGCTAAGAGCGAAATGAGACTGTATCCCACTTGGAGCATAAGGCATAGCTGTATGGGAATGCTGTTCATGCAGATGCTGCGATGATTTATGCATGGGGCAGTGGTGAGCAGAAGGGTGGTCAAACAACCCCTCACTTTGCAGATTAATGTGGTTAAAATGCAGGAAAGTGAGGTCCTCTTCCATAAGAGACCAATCCAAGAAATGTAACTCACCTGATGGTGAGGAAAGGACTCAGGACTTGCAGACCATATAAAGCTTTTTGCTGCATTTTTTCCTTCTTTTTAACTTTGTTGACACAGTCAGCCTTGTGATAAGTGTCACAAAGTCTTCAAAATAAAGCATCTTCTTTGTCCAAGCAAACACTAATCAACACAATTCACCATTTTAATCATGGTAACCCCTTTCAAAAATACATTTTAGTTTCAGTGTGTTGAGTGGGATTTGCTTGATTTCAGCTACATCATGAGCCCAGAATAAGGGGTGGCCTGTGCGCTGCTGCACACTGCAAGGGTGGCACAGAAGGAAAGACCAAGACCAGGCTCAGAAATCCCTCACTAGCATATGTGCCTCACCTGGGATGTTGCAGGTGAAAAGCCAGTATAACTCCAAATTCCTGCTGCAGTCTATCACTATTTGCATCACCACCCCTAGCCAGTTGTGGGGAGAAACACTCACACTGTAGACCATATTTGGCCACAGTTTCACTCTCAATTAGCAAGAAACTAGATATCCCCTTTTGTACTATGGGATTTGACTGTAAAACAAACCCAAACAAGCAGCAAAAAGAAAAACCTGCAAAATTATGCAATAAAATAATGAATCGGTGCACAATGTTCTGGTGCAGGATTGCGTACACGGCTGCCATAATCAGCTATGCACACCATGAAAGACCAGCTCAGCATCTCTCTATTTACAAATACTTGAAATGCACGTGTACAATTTTGGAAACTGTGCACAGAAATCAGGTCGCAGCTATGCTTGCAGCACAAATGAAGCATCAGAATTTCAGAAAATCTAGCCATTAGTATTGCAGGAAAATAAATCCCATAATTCAGTGTGGAGTACATTACTTGTGTGCGATCATGGAGGAGCTTTCTCTTGTCTCGGGTACACATTCTGTTCCACACTAAGACACAGCAGAGACCAAATTTAATTATTTCTAAATTAATATTTATGGGAAACAAAATGTACCTGCTAACCTAACAGACTAATTGCTCACTATTGATCCTATATGGAAAAAAGTTAGTACCAGCAAACTTCATAGTTCTTCGATCAAAGGACAGCAAACATCTGTGTGCCAGTTTAGCATGAATACTGTATGAAGAAAGACAGATTCCTAATCATAAACTGCAGCCAAAAGGAGTTTTAACAACAAAACAACATTCAGGGCTATAATTTACTTCTGAATGCAGAGCAACATGCTGAATAATTTGATTAAATGTAGTTTTGGGGAGTTTATGTGAGGAATGTGGGTTGATTCTGACTAGTGCTATCACATAAAATGACAAAACCTAAGCCAGCTAGAATACATTTTTATGCTGTGTTCAGGGTTTTGTAAAGCCTTCAGGCAGCTGGCTAGTGTTTAGCACAACTTTACAAATCTTCACTGGTGTCTGCTCAGCCATTTTATTTCCATTCTGTTGTATGGCAGGACATGAAAGGTGTCTGAAAATATAATTACCAAACAGTGTTTGAGGAAAACAAAAATTCTATGGCTAACATTTAGGTTATTCAGCTTGAGAAACAATCACAGAATCCTGGTACCTAATAAAAACGTTACATGTTATGGAGAAGTACTGACCTGCTCTGAAGAGTGCTCCAGCAGCATAATGCATGGCTAAGGCATGGACAAGTTGCCTGGCAGTAGTGAAGATTGGTCCTCGCTCAAACACGGAGAAGGAGAGAGGGGTGTGATCTGAGGCTATATACAGTTTCAATGAAGCATGAATACTGACAAGGAGATTAACAGGTTGTATTGTTAATTTCCTTAACTTCACTGGCTTGACTAAAGCTCTTGCATGCTCTCTCACTTGTTCAGGCAGTATCAGGGTAGTATCTGAGGTATTCAAGGACTGACGAGTGGTTTTGTTTTCTGGAAGATATGTATCAAACAAAGTCTTAATGTAGTAAACAAAGGTGTCTTCCACATACAGCCTGGCTGGTTTCAGCTCAAAGCTGAGGTCATTCACATGAAACATGAAATTCTCTTCCTCGGAAAAAGCAATGCAGAGTTTTATAAAGCAGTTTTCCTTATAGCTTTCCAAATCTTTGTTACAGACAAGGAGGTTGTTCACTCTGGACCACTGCACGGTCTCGTTTTTCTCTCCTTGGCACAGCAGGACTGCAAAATGGAAATTGGATTTGTTGTACAACTGATTGTCTAGTTGCAAGTCTTCACAATACACTTGGAGACTATGAAATTGTGGGAGGCCATCCACTGCATCCCGCTGGAACTCCTGTGACAGGGGTCTCAGGTAGCTGGTGGCTGGGGCCACATGGAGGAAAACATTGTCTGCTGTGAGACGCAGAAGTTCAGATGACACTTTGTGGTTTGTAATATCATCAAAGGCAGCAAGACTTAACTGACTGATGAACATTTTCAGTGACAGGGTCTGCTCTTGACTTCTAGACAGCAGGGAAAAGAAGTTTTGTTACTTCATACATTTTGAGTTCACCTGGCATCTTGCTTTCTCAAAAAGCTATCAGGAGAGATATTCTCTACAATACATGGGAAACTCATTGTGGAAGTCCAGAATCTGGCAGCCTTAGTCACCACAGTGGGTACCACCCAGGAGGTCTTCTAATATTACACATCTGTGCCAGGTTTCTCTTTCTTTCTTATCAATCAACAGGACAGTTTGCACAGGAACGTCTCTATATACACAGGAATTCCCTACTGGATTTGCAACAGAGCCAGATATTAAAGCAGACAACAAATACAATTTTCTAATAATTCATGTACAGCCTCAGCTGTTATGGTATTTTCTGGGAGCCACAACTGAAGGTTACTATTATGGATAATTAATTTCACATCACAGTGAGCACCCTCCAACAAAGCCACCATAGCATTTTTATACCGATGGCATTAAGGGCTTCCCCCGCTCCAGTGTTAACTGCCCATTGCCAAGTTTAATTAGCAAGTGGACTATTATGTACTGCTGATGACTAGTTTCTTGGGGATTAATACTTAATTACAACACAAATAAAAACAGTACAAGAAATTCCACTCTAACTGTAACAGCACTGCTGGAGGCCAGGCATTCTGCATCTTGGAAATAGGTGGCATTATAATTGCACTTGAATGGAGCTCAGGACAAAGTTGTAAGGTGTTGGGAAGTCTTCTAAAGAAGAGTGTTATAATCAAGGACAATTAATTACTGACTGTAAGATTATTTCTACAGCCCTAGAGCACATCAAGCTTCCTAACAATTTTAGTGGGAGCTTGTACGAGTATGGATGGCAGGACCTAACTAAATGCATTTTAAACTGATGAACACACTCAAAGTTAATTATGATGGAAAATGTCTTTTTCAATGAACAACTCAGGACTTCTTTTTGTATAAGACATCTAGTGTTTACCCTACAGTGACATGACTTTTGATGTTAGATTGTCCTTTTTTAACTGTGATATACAAAGCATAACACATGGTCTAAACATATGCCACAGAACATGCAGCAGTATTAAACAAAACAAAGTTAAGCCAAAGTTCATAAGTCATTTAACAGTTAGAGAGCTGACTGACCTCTCAGCACTGTTTGGCAATGCTTTTTATCATCTTTTATGTGCTTTATGTACCTGTTGAGGTTGATCTCGACAGGTCCTGCTCTTCCTTCTGGTGCCAAGGTTATGACTATTGTTCCACACTGATGGGCAATGTCCACATAAACATAGCCAAAGCCAGTTAAGAACACAACCTAGTGGAGAGAGTTAGAAACACATGGAATACTACTGAAATTACTATTTTTTAATTTGAATTAAACCTCTTAATGACTTCTGGTTGAGTTCTTTTACTCGAATCATGATACTGTTCAGGAAAAACAGAAACAGATTTCAATACTTCAGAAAGTAACAGCTCTGATACTTTAAGTATTTCATTTGCACAGCAAGATGAAATTTGCACCTCATCCTTTAATTGTATAACTGAATACATTTTAATAAGAAACTTCTCCAGAAATAAGCAAGACGTGCTGAGGAGGAGGGAGGTTATGTGAGAAAAGAATACATAGGAAATTTTAATTTGTGATTTTGGATTAAGGAGAAAGGCATGTTCCTGGAGCTCCGCAAAAATCCTGCCTTCTCCTCCGGAAAAAACCTCCTTAATGAACATTATGTTGTTATGCCCTAGGTTATAGCTGGTTCGATGAATGGCTGATAGTATGATGCAAAACACATGAAGATGAAAAAATAAGTAACATTTTGGATTCATGAAGACTTGATTAACAACTCAACACTGAACACGTTTTTAAGCCGTCTAAACTGGTTTGGGGAGAACACCTTCACAAGCAAGGTGCTGCCACAAAGAAATGGCAAAAGTCTATTGAAAAGCATAAAATGTGTAAAGAGGCAGGAAAATGGGAACGTGACAACAAGTTGTGTCTTGCTTACAGATGTGCAAAGTTTCCTTCTGCACAAGTTGTCCTTAGGAATAAATAATCTACTTAAAGAAATGACATATTTTTTTTGGAGCTTAATTCTGCCATATTTCTTGTTTTGTGTTTTTGTGTTTTTCCAGAATATAAAAGATTAAGGTCTTTTTATGTTTGGAAAACTCACAGCAGTCCTTGTTAGAGCAAGTTGGCTTCTGTTTTCTTGTAGGGCTACTATCAACACAATTGTTTACTAAGTTGTAATGACAGAAGCTATAATTTAAAGGAATGCAAACTCAAGGAATAACACAAAGATAATGGGCGAGCACAGGTAAAATAAACAGTTGTTTGTCTTGAAGAAACTTTACTGCTGTTAACAAATCACCAGAAAGAAAAGCACTTTGAAGTTTAGTAGGATCAGCACTTAAACTGATTCTCGCTACACTATTTATAATAACCTGGTACAGATAATTAAATTTCATTCATCAAATTATGTCTTATTCTTCTGAGAATTACATATAAGAGAATTTCTAATTTCAAAATGTAAGTTTTAATCCTTTGCTTATCTGAAAGAGACTTGCAGTCCTGCATGATGGAACTGGAGAAAAAAGGACATTTGCTGAATTTTCAATACACCCTCATTATTCCAGAAAACCCTCACTGATCTTAAAGATTGGTCATTTTAATTCCAATTTCAGATGATTCTGATGATAATGATAAATACTTTAGTTTTAGTACATTAATAAAATTTTCTTTCTAATAGGATAAAAAGTACCTATCTGTGATTAGGTAGAAAGAGTACAAATTACTTAAGATCCTCTAAATCCCAGTTATTTCACAATCTGAACCAAGTTGTATATGAAGCTATTAGCATATTCCTTATTTACCCATATTTATAGTTCTCTAAGAGAAAGACTGACTGAGAAATCCTGGGGAAATTCTCTATATGTAAGCCCTAAAACTTCAATAACAGAAGGCTACCCTTTTTATCTGGAGAGTTCTTCAAGAAGACAATGATCCCCAAATGTTGTCTTAGCATCTAATTCCTTCTAGGAGCCAGATACTTATAAAGAACCCTGGTCTGGCATAACATTAATGACTGAAATTTGAAACCTTGCATTGCTTGACTGGCTTGCTGAATGAAACTGAACTACTTGCTATATAACATAACACTCAATAATCAAGAGCATTTTGTGATTGGTCCCCAGGGAAAACATCTGAAACTAGTATTTCTTTCAAAGAGCCAAGCAGTTTATGTTGATTCCATGTAAACTAATGACTTCAAAGATGGAAAAAATTCCCATCAAAAAGAATTACTCCAGTCAAGGAAGTTTTCATTTACCTCAAAACAGGAGAAAAATAACAGAAGGAAAGAAACCGGGGGTTTTGTTTTGTTTTAGAAGGACATGCATAGCTTCTGTGAAGACACACAGGGAGAATGACAGTGATGATTCCTAGAAGATGTAAAGATGAAAATCCTGTGATAATGAAGTTACCAAATAGAAGGATTGTCCTGGATCCTGTGGCATTCTTTGCTTATAGGGGCCAGAAATTTTCAGGACTGTTTTTTCCAGGGAACAACCAGGTTGATTAAAAAGATGTGAAAAAATTCACTGCTAGAAAGCTTGTATTTTTGATCTAGCTATATTTAAAAACAGCCAGTGAAGAAGGTAATCTGTATTCTAAAACTGCCGCAGGAAGGGGCTTAGGAAGGAGAGCTCCCAAGACTTAAATAAAAAAAAAAAAAGAACAAAAAACCCAACAAAAACCCCAAATCAACAGAAAGGATATGCTTATTGCAGAGGAACAATACACTGTGCAGGTCAGGAAGACAACCATTTATGCTGTGAACTAGGAAACAGTTTATAACAATTTACTTGTGTTCCTTGATTGTTGATGTCCACAAAATCACTCCATTCATTTACTAATTCATCAGATGACATCACTTTCAGAAGAATGCTGGGCAACAAATCTCTTGTTTTGCAATCGGGATAGCTGGAGACTTGATGGTAAAGTTCATGATGAACTGAACATTCAGCTGGAATCTTCTTACAATAAACTTCAAACTTTGGTGTATCTGAAATTTTATAAAATATACGAGATTAGGGCTTTCTAAAACCCGTGTTAAATAAAAACTCACCTATGCTTACACAAATGAGGAAGTTTCTGTCTGAAATATTATTAATAAATAAAAACATTAGTTTTCTATTGGTTGGAAATTTATGTGCTTACATTTTTTCCCTTTTCTTTATTAGGTCATTAAGATTTACATAAATAAAGTTCCACTGATCATTACATTAACACACTGTAACTGGAATTTTGGCAAAATCTTTTGTGTTACATGTGCAAATCTGAGATTTAAATGTTCCATGGGATTGAATTGATGTCAACTGAACTCCACTGCCTACTAGTTTCCTTCAGCCAAGTTACCTTGACAGCTGGAACCAGGGAGACCCAAAAGCCTGGAGTTCATACTCCTGACCTCACGATTAGCTCCACTAGCTTCCAGGCTTCACTGTCTTCCAGAGTCTCTCACTTTGAGACAGACCTTTATGAGGGCATTGAGTTCTTGTCGTAACCAAAACACATACTGAACTTCACTTTGTATTGGAAATACAGTAAAATAATTTATACTCCAACAGTGCACTGTTTCTAATTATTGCATACTACCTACCTTTGAAGTTCTCTTTTACAAGCAATGGAACGGGGCACCTGTTGTGGATAATTATACGAGGACTAGGATCTTCTGTAAGTGTTAGATATGTCACGCCAAGATGCTCTTGATAAGTCAGCGCTATAGCTCTAAAACAGAAACAGATATATTTGATTATGCATATTTTGGATGACATTTTTACATATTAATACTCTGGACAATTAAAAACATTCAAAACTAGCATCTGTAAGATTCTTTACGATCAAGTTCCAATTCCACAGATATTTATATACCTTTAGGCAAGTATATATCTCCACTAAGAATTATATTTAAACAGAAGAACACGTGGAAATAGCATGAAAAACAACACTAGAGAAGAAATCACTTCACAGAGACTATTCATGAGTTAAACTGAGCACGTGTGTTTACAAGATGAGAGCCCTAGCCAGCAGAGATTTATACTACATTAAAAACATGAGATTGTAGGCCCAAATTTTCAACATAAATCTTCAAAATTTTCCAGAAGAATTTGAACACATACTTCTCTGATACACACGAAAGATATTTTTAACAAATACTTAAATTTGTAACTGCCTGCTCCCATAGAACGATCCACAATGCTATAGCCCTTTCAAATGTTAATGTTACGGAACATCATTACATAAATTTCCAAAATGAAAATAAATGAATTTAGGTCTACTCATTAGCTACAAAAAGTGTCTTCACACATAAACACAAATGCTTTTTTTTCTTGTGCAAATTTATTGGCTATTTCTAAAAAACTTCACCTTGTGATTTTAAAAATCCAAACAGTCTGAAAATTTGGTGAGATCCTCTATGTCTGTCTCAGAATTATAAGTAATCCTTTCCTTGTTCTTTGCATTTTAATTTTTTTTTAAATCTAAAGTCTATGTGAGAATCTTTAGTAACCACAATGATACCTCTTAGACTCAGCAGAGGAACTGCATGAAGGTTTGAATGATATCAAGCACTTCAGGCAAGAGAAAGATCCTATGGCTGGTAATATATACTGATGTAGCTTCTCTAATTTCAGCAGATTGTTACTTGTTTATACCAGCATAAGTATGAATACATTCAGATATTGGGTCTGAGAATTAGAGCTGGGCATCTGACAAGTTATTTTAATTAGCTGGATGCATTTGTAAGTGGAATGCACATTTGGATATTTCAAGCTTTAAAGTTTGGAAATCTTTCCTTGTTGTAGTCTCAAAATAATTTCATCCCTTTATTGCTTTTCCTATTTATCCTCTTATTATTATTACTAAAATACGTTTTTACCTTTTATAAACAAAACCCAAATTTTTGTATTATTTCACAGTGTCCTTGAATTCTGAATTGTTACCCATAAATTAAAAAAGACCATAATCTCAAATATAAGGTGTTCATGCACTTTTTTTGTATGCATGTATATAAATAAGAGCCCATACATCATAAAAATTGTAAAACTTTTTCATGGTCATAACATTAAACCATTTACAATAAAAGCATCAAAACAATCAAAAGATAACAATTTTTAAATTAAGACTTGTCTTTATGTCCGGGGGTGTGTGCGTTACTCTGGCTTTCGCATTAATCTCTTATGGCTTGTTACTAGCTACGGCTTTACAGCAACAAGAAAAGTTCATTATTCATGACCGTTCAGCGCACAGTACCTGGTACAAAATCCACTTTCACTACAAACCCCTGTGGGCACCGCCACACTCTGCCTAGGAAACTCCTGTTTAATGACAGCTGGTAGGCTCCACAGCTCACGACTCCCAGTGCAGCCGCCTGGACTGAAACTCAGCAGCATGCGTTTTTCAGTAAGAGGGGCCCCCGAAGTTAAGGGGCTGGTGTCCGACATCAGGTCCCAGCAGGGCACAGCGCTCAGCGTCTCGCTGGGTGGTGCCCCGGCTGGACTGACGCTGAACACCGCGCTGTCTGATGAGTGGAAGCTCTGGAAAGAAAAAAGATGGGGGTAGCATGACATGCTGGCTCCTAACAGGAAGTTTATTCATGTTGATCTTGCACAGAACAGTCTCAAGTAGCCAACTGACCACAACCAACTTTAGTTGGTTGCACTAAGTCCACTGCATTAAAAGCTACTTGGCCAAATTCTGTCTTCAGGTATACGTACGCAGTTAACTGAGCACAGTTATCTACAGTTCACTCTCAGTTGCACAACATAACTCTACCAAAAGCAACAGTTACACCACTGTAACATAACTGTGAGAATAAAATCCATTTATAGATAGAAAACTACGAATGGATTTTAGCCTCAACATTCTTCCAATTCCCCATCCTATAAGACTGCCACAAAATGTACGATGCACAAATGTAGATACCGATGTGAAGAACTTGAAAAATTTGTTTATCTGCCAACTCCTCTAGCAAGTTTGACCCTGAGAATTCTTTCCACATATTTTACTATAAATGTAATCTTCAATAAATACGTATAAATGGTTGGTTAAAATATATTGACCGTGCATACATTTTGGTTCCTGTAAGCTAGTCCTTAAATATACTGTGCGATTATTGGAAAACTGATATTCACGATTTGATGCAGTTCGCTGAAATACATAAACTTGGGGCACGTCCCTAGTTCTGCAGCTTTCTTCAGATAACTGGAATCTTCCCAAAAGGATAACAGAAAGTTTTCAGCCTGCCAGGCCAATATACCTCTTTTACACGCGAACTCAGTAAAAATTCTGAGAACAATTTCAACAGCTACTATGGATTACGCTGCCTATTTTACAGAAATGGCCATTAGTGCCTGAACAGATGGAGAACAGGCAGAACTAATTCCACAATGTGCAAGAATCTCCTGCTTTGCACAGATTTCTGATCACAGTTAATTAATGGAGTTGAATTTACCCAGGATTCTGTATTTTAAATTAAAATGACATAAAATACTTTACCATTATTATGTCTAAAGATTTCTGTTCAAGCTCTGCTATATGCAGTTGAGACTATACAAAACTAAATAACTACAGATGACAAAAACAGTATCCAGTCCTTTACCTCTTCTCCTGAGTGGGGTTTGGAAATAGAAAGCTGTGGCCTATAATAGATTTGATATGATGTATCATTGATTATCATGGTCTTATCTTCTATCTGTAGAATTTGTATACCTTGTCGAACCATCGAAGAAATGCAGAATTGACACAACTGTAAGATAATAAAAACGATGATGAGGTCACACACAAAACCACCAAAGGTACTGAAATATAGTGACAAAATTGCCATTTTCTTTTTAACTGCGGAAATCCTGTCTATATTCACGCACTTCGTAACTGCAGCCACATCACAGACTTTTGAAGTTGCATCTGTCAATACTTTCCAAACAAGATTGAGAATTCATTAATAATTCTTCCCGGAGATATTGTATTACCTTGATGAGCTGGGCAGAATGCTTTTGGTGATCTAAATCTTTAAATTATACTTCATACATTGTTTATACTCTCATTACATTTTATGTGTATTAACATAGTTAGGGAGGAGCTTTCACACTGCATGCATTTCACTTTTCATCTGCTATACGAATTTGTTTTTAAATGATAAAGTTATAAGTCATAATAATTTTCTTCTGACCTTTTGATGACCTGGAAAAGCACCGAGTTTTATTTCAGCTTCAACAAAACCTTCTTCGTCCAACGTTACTACTTCCCCATTATCGGCATCCTTCCATTTTGGGGAGGTCACATTATGAACCAGTTTAATTGCCAATGATTTGTGCACAGTATTAGTGTTTGCCCAGTATATTCCAACCTGAAAAGCTTCCTGCAAGTGAAAAATGACTGGTTATCTCTTGCTGACAATCTAATACACTTCTACTAGAGTTAAATGTAGTTTCCAGTATGAAGTCAAGCCCATTTCCTCCCTTTCTCCCTCTGATACTTTCTATGTCGTATAAGGATAGATGAAACCACAATGTGGATATGGGACTGATCCTCACGGTGGAATCAAGACCACGGTCTACACTGAGATGTGTTAATAGGCAGACCTTTTGTTTATTAACAGACATACATGGGGGGATAAAAGATGGCAAAATAAACAGGAAGTATCAGATTGTCTGATTGGAATGGACAAGCTGCTATGTCAACTTATTTTAATTCTTTGAAAAATAAAGAATATTGGGGTTGTAATAAAAAAGCATGTGCATGGCCAAGCTAAGGTATGTGAAAAGATCCATTACACAAACCTCTGAACTCAGGAAGGCAGGCATCCTAAAGAATCTTCCTCATTTGTAATTCACCCTATCTCATTATCAAAACTTTCTTGGTAGAATACGAACTACGAAATAACTCAACCTAAAGCACTCTCAAATCAAACATTCCTTCCAGGCTGTCAGCTTTGCTAATGTGGTCAACACACTTCCCAAGTGACAGGTCAGCACAGCAGGGGCCAGAGTCTATATTTGGCCTTTACAACAATTTACTTGGGCTGCTACATTATGCCCACGTAGAGGATTCATTGGCTGAATTGGAAGAAAGGAGAGAAGGCTGCTGAATCAGATGGTATGCAGGTCTTCTTCCTACAGTGTCTTACGGACAATTTTTAACTGGGCATCTTATGACATGTTGCTCTTCAAACATTGCTATGAAGTACATCGTGCTACCTGCTCGGTGGCTCAGTCAGCGTGGCAAATTTCTGTTGTTATTTCTACTCCTCATCATATGACTAACAGACACAGTGACTGGAAAGTGTGAAGCATCTGGATTAATAACCATTATTCAGAATCAGAATGTTTAGCAGAACTGTGCCTGTTGACATGAATGGAAAAGTTACCTCGAAGTTGGGAGGTATAATTACTTTCCCAGTAGGTACTTGAAGAACTATCTTCTCTCCTTCAAACAGCCAGAGGTCCCACTTGGACTGATTGATAAGCAAAGCCCAGGGCAGGAGTTCTATCAGCAGAGTTTTAACACATGGTTTCCACACCGACAGCTTTACCCGCATTGGGCTATCCCATTGGGAGAGTTGTTCGTTGCTGTTCAAAAACAAATAAACACGAAGATAAAGTTAAAGGAATAATAAATTCAAGATTAAAAATGATAAGCTGTCATTTTCAGAAATTTGCAAGGCTTTTCCAGTGTTCAAATAGAAAAACAATCTCCTCTTACCTTATCATTCTGGAACGTACTGAGATGCTGTCAGACAGATCTAGTTACATGTAGGCTATAAAGACATATTTTTAACTGCATAAACTCAACCTAAATTTGGTCTATTAAAGAAACACCTTAACAGAATTACCACTATCCTTCAGAACTAAACCTGTGACTTCTGTAGTCATAAAATCACACTTCTGTTTTTTTAAGCAACTCCTTCTACAGCAACTCCCTGTTTCTGTACTGAAACAAACAGCTACTGAATAAATGACAGCCTCTAGAGCTAAAGGAGGCGCATTTTTTTTAATTCCATTTTTTTAATCATTGCTGATGCAATCTTCTCAGTGTAATCAAAGGCAGCCTCTAGGCTGACCTCATTTTTTTTTCCACCTGCAACAGATTCTGCAGCTTACATACAGGAATCATATAATTACTGAAAACATATTCAATGTTGATCGCATACAGTCTTCCTGAATGTGATTTCAGTTTATTTGAAAAGGCAATGCAACAACCATGAAGAAGGTTTAGCAAAGAATTACCTGTCTGAATCCTTCCTATTATATGGCCATGCAGGCTGGGGAGGATTAGTGGTGCCATAGAACTCGGACAGTATTTGGTTGACATTGCCGCCTGGATGGGATTTAGTCGCTATCTGTTTAATTAGCATGGTTGAGATAGGGACTGCACACTCTGATGGATCATCTTCCTCTCTGTCATTGAAAAGAGATTCAGTCACTTACACAACAAGACCAAGCATTAGTAGCACTAACATTTTCTTTAAGGAAGCCTTTCAAGCGCACTCGGCAGTAGTAACACTCTCAAAGTAATCATGGGTGAATCAAGTTACGATGTCTAACAAAGTTCCTGAGCATTAACTGACCTGCGTGAATTTGTCTGACACTGTTAACGACCTTTGTGTCTGAGACCCTAGAAACTCTTCAGTACTGTCAAAAACCGTTTGAAGATCACTTAGGAATGCATTCTTCAAAACACAAATACATGGACTGTTCAAGCAAACAAATGCCAATGTGCTTAGCATAGTTATACCAGATTTAATATTTCCTATCATACAATTTCAGGCCACATATGCTTGTTCTGTTGCATCTCCTCTGCATATGCCATACACTTGGAAAAAATGCATCAGAAGTTAAAGCGTAAATTATTCATTCTCTTCCATACAAATGAACCATTTTCAAGGAAAGTGAGTACTTTACCTGGCTTGAAACGTCAGGTGGTGAGTAAGATCAGGTTCTATATTTTGCAGTGCTTTCTCCTGTCCTTTCCCTGGAATCACTTGCGTTTCATTCAGTCCCAGACTTCTTTTCTCTAAATGTATGATAATTGGGTCTGGAAGATGGCTCCTTACAATGAAAAGAGGGCTGAAAACAATCTGCAAATCCAAAAGAATATACCAATTTAAGGCTAATTTTATTCTAGTATTACAACTGTTGAAACAAGCTATTAATAAATCTTTAAAGTGGGTCACTCTGCCCTTAATTTATTATATGACATATAAGGCATAAACATTTAGATTTCAGAGGCATTAAATTTACTTACTAATCGCTGCTGCACATGAGAGTTGGGCTCTAAAGTCAAAATTGTGCACCACACATATGTGATTGAACTCTTTGAAGATGGTACCTGTATGCAGAGAGATCAGCAACATTAGACAAAAATTAGTTCAGGATAACAATGTTCAACATTTCATCATATCAAGCAGAAGTCTGAATGCAAATTCCCCAGTTCTCTCAGACAGTTTTTATGCTATATTCCATATACCTATTTCAAGTCATACCTGAATAACAGTGCTGTGTTCTGTATGTTTAGAACTTAGACATACGTCTCGGGACCAGTCTTCATCTCCTGTAGCTTTTACACTCAGCTCGGTGAGCTCATTGTTTTCTAGGACATAGGAGGGCAACTTCTGCTTGGCTGCAAGGCAGTTGATGTGTTCTTTAACAACAGCCTGTCCATCCTGACTAATGTAATGCTGAACCACTTTCAGTTCAATACTTTCGGAAAGGTAACTACAGACTGTCTGTCTTCCACAGATTAGGATCTAAAACACACAAAAATATTCAGCTCATATATAAACAGTTGTGGAAAAGAACAGTTGAAATTAAATTATAGAGTGAAAACCTGCACAAGAATAATCCCCTATTTTAGGTTTTCCCAAGCACTGCTGAAGGCAGTGAATGGTAAAACATTATTTTTATTGGCCAAATGAATGTGCAATTTCATAGAAACCTAGGCATTAAAACACTTGAAATATTGCTAAGGCAGTATCCGGGCTTGAAAGAAACATGTAACATATCCACTTTCATTCCTACTGAACTCAGCAGTACTGCCCACGGCTGACATAGCTCTGGTTTGGATTTTAAGAGTACTGTGATGGTCTCTGAGTGCTTAGCCCTTTCTGAGCAGACACAGTGATGTACTTCAGAAGAAAGGTTTCTACTGACACCTCATTCCCATCATAATCCAGCAGTCCAGACTTTTCAGTATGTTTTCTGTTTTAAAGCTTATAATTCTATTCAATGGCTGTACCATAGTTCTGCATTTAAGTGCACCCACCTAGAACATAACCAGATTAGACTCAGAGTTGTTGCTGTCTATCATACATGAATTGTTTATCATAGAACATATGTCTGACTTTTTCTAAGCTATGCCAAGGAACAGCATTCTGCATGTATCCCTGCTACAACCATCTTCATTTGCTTTTCATTAATGAGGGTGCACACCATAGCTATGACCTACCAAGCAAAATCTCAGCAGGGCTTTCAGTGACGCCAGGCACTGCTCTCGTCTGATCAGCTGTATTTCTGTTGAGCAACATAAGGCGCTCTGCCATATCCATGAGCTGAACATGCTATGTCCACCACATGCTCTGGCTTCTGCCAGCATCAGCAGAATGACTGCAGCATTACTACAGATCTCTTTACAAAGATAGTATGTGAAAAGTTACTGCACAGCAGCCCATTTTCAAATGTTAATTTGGTCATTACTTCTTTCTTTTTTAACAATACAAAGGCCTGAATTACAACCCAGAATAAGATATGAACAGTTTCTTAAAACAAAAAACAACAAAAAAAAATCCTGCTTCTCAAGAGCTTAAAACATGCAAGAGATTGTGCAACTTAGCACTGTCAGAACTTACAAACCACGCAAAGGGATGTTTACTGGAACATGTGAAATATGTGGTGGTAATTGAGCTTTTAAATGCTAAGATTCATACCAAAGTGAAGAAAAGTGTTGTAAAAACTCCCCAAAATCCCCCCAGAAGACTGTTATACTTTTTTTTTTTCAGATCCCAGTAGGAGAGAATAAATCATAAGGTGACTAATTCAGGAATAGATAACAGTTTAAATTACTCATGTTATTTTTTGCAAACTGGATCAAATACTTACTTGCTTTTGCACCCCACTGAGCTGCTGAACCTTGATAATAAGTGATGCTGTCCGGCCCTTGTACTGAATGGTACGAATAAAAGTCCCTGTATTGTCCACACTGAATGGTTCAGACCACCGCCAGTTTCCCCAGCCTTCAATACAGATGTGTAACAGCTGGAAAGAAAGCAATTACTACTTCAATACGTAACTGGGAAAAAAAGCCTTGCAGTAGGATAGGAATTCCCATGACAGAGAAATATTCTTGGTTTTAAAACTCAGCAATGCTAAGCACACCAGTTCTCTGAATGATCCACTCATTCTGTGATTCTGCCATTTCAGATGCAAACAGAAGAATCAGTAATACCGTAAGATGGCTCTGCATCATACATTTCTATAAATTACCTGCTTTAACAGCATATTTAGGATGGTAAAAATCCAGCACATAACTGTTCAGAAAAAAAGGGTATGTAGACTAGAGAGCCTAAAACAGGAAATAAGAGATTTTTCTTTACTGCCCTTGAAATTGTTCTAGAAATTCATCCTCTTTATTACCAGCAAGGTGATACCAAGCACAGGTCCAGGCCAGGTTTTTGGCCTTCAGAATAAGACACAAAATTACAAATACCCTTCCCCTTTATTCAAAATAAAGAAGGATGGAAATCTATTTGTATGTATGCTTGTATAGCTCACATATATGTGTGTTAAATGCAGAACTTAGCATATTGCTGAGAGATGGGAAACATTTCATTTCTTGCACAAATGTGGTGGCAAGTTCAAGCTTGACTGCATGAGAAGAAATTTAACTGCATAATTATACTCCCTGTGTGATTTATTCCGGAAAAGGAGTGGCTTTTTTCCAGTTTAACTTAAATCACTTCCAGAGCAATATAGCCTTTCATCATTTGAAGAGCCTTTCATCCATTTACCCACCATACACACTTACCTCTATCCCATGGAGATTCTTTAAGCCAGAGTAGTGAAAATTGGTACTGTTCCATGTAGGTCAATGAAGTTACATAAATTTACGCCAGCTGACGATCTGGCTATTTAGTTCTGTATAGATCTTTTGTGGCTGTGCAAACTTAAGGATGTGAGTTATATATAAAGGATCAAAGCAATAAGCATTCTGGGTAAAATTTATTCTTTGCAGAGGGCCAGCACAGAGCCTAAGCATCACTTAAGTCCTTTAAAACAGTTATATAAAGGCCTTGTGGGAATTCTCTCTCGAGGGTTGAATTTCACTCTGATTTTGGACATCTGTCATTAATTAATTTAAGTAATTGAGAACAGGATCAGGCCCAAAGTTTGATTTACACTAGCAAAAACTGAAACTTGTAAATAGTATGTTCTCCGATGACTTGTTTCCAGAAAGAGATAGCACTGGCCAGTGGTCCGGCCAGTTGGACTTAGTGAAGGGCTGGATGTTGGGTTTTTTTCATTGTTTTAAGAAACAACCGCAGCAACAACTTTCAAAGATACTACAACTCAGTAGCCTGTTTGCAATTTGTGGTATCCTCAGCATAAGTTACACACAACAATAACATCCATTCAGTGGGTGGCTTTTGAATTTGCAAGTGATGACTGTTGCATTCAGATGGAAATTAGTTTTATGCTGGAAGCACAAAGGCTAATATGTGCCAGTGTGCACATGGGCACACACCTGGTTGTGCACATGTGTGGGCACAGCTTTATATTCAAGAATACATTGAGGGAAGCTGTGAACTAGGACGCTCAAACTCATAAACAAACATATCGCTTTGATTCTTAAGCACTAGCTACAGAAAAGGAAAAACAAAACAAAATCAAAAAATCCAACAGCAGTGGCTGGAATCAGTTCAGTTTCTTACAGAGGCAGTTGGGAATAAATCTCATCACATATGAAAACTAAGAGAAACAAGAAAACTGTTTACTTTGGAGAGACTGGTAGCTGGAAATGACAGCCAAAAAATTAGAAAAGGTACTAAGTGCTCAGTCTCAGCTAGAAGGCACACAAAATATGCTGCGCTCCAAAGATAGATGTCATATAAATGCCATAATTGATGATTAGCAATTGTATGTAGTTCCAACATTAGGATGTCTCCCACCCTGTATAAACAGCTTTGCTCACGAGTTGAATGTTCCCAAGGAACATGCTGTCAGCTTTCCCTGAGCAGTCATTAGCTCCCAAATGCTGCCTTACTAATTTTCGTTGTAGCACAACGATTAGTCTGCATTTAACTTCACGGTTCAGAAAGAAAAATAAAAAAGAGCTATTATCATATATTGGCAACTTCTTGTTTTATAAACATATTATTTGTATGCTGGTAAATGCCTCATACAAAGGGAACAGCCTTTGTCAGTTATTTTAAAGATATCTAATATATTTGTATTAATGACATAACAATATAAGAATTGGGTACTGCATAAGTTTACTTTTGAGCCAAGAAAACGCAAAGGGATCTCTGGGTCAATCAGTTATTTAAATGTGAGATTTCTTGAAAAAGTGGCTAGAAGTAATTAGCAAATGACACTATGTTACACAGAGATATATGGCAGGAAATAAAAATTGAAGTAATTTTAGAAAATTAAGTAATCAGGTGTTAACATTTTAGCAGAAGACACCATAATAGATGGCGTTAGATACTCAACAAGGCAGAGCTCTAATGTTCTAAAACTTACCTAATACTTCAGACTCATGGTAACTCCCTTTCATTTATCAAGCTTTAAGCAAATTCTAAGTGTTTATGAGACACTGCTTAAAAAAAGTTCAGCAAACATAGCTAAATATGGTCCATATATTAGGAGAAAAGAGAATTCATTGTAAAGAGGTACAAAAAATATTCAATGGACTTCAAAAGCATTCTAACGAATATAATCCACTGGTAAGTGGCAATTTATAGCTTAGAATTTAAAACAGACTATCTATTGTATGTGTGAAGACAGGCACTCATTTGTGTAACCATTTGATTTCTGCATTTTCTTTTAGGGAAACATATCAACAGATAACACAGAGTTTTTTTGTTTTGACTAGACTTTGCTGGGATTTGGATTTGTAATTCTGAGCCATTATGGACTTCTGTTTTGAGAGGGAAAGAAATTGCCTTCAGGGAGGCAGACTAAGATGAAGCTGCTCCTACTGGAGCAAATGGCTAGAAAAGTTTTATTCTTTTTCATGTCTCTTCACAGAACATTTCTATACACTCCTCAAAATTTACTCAGGTTTTCAGCTAGATGTGCGAGTGAAGGATACAATCTGAATAAATAAAGCTAAGTGTCATATGACAAGGCATGAAGACTAAAATGGGAGATTAAAAATGAGACTAAGAATGGAGCCTGTCCAGAAAAGGCAGCATTTCCCAGCTGTATAAGTAATTCAAAGCTTGTGACCTCAAAATGCTTAGTAATACAAATTTGATTTCTACTCTGCTCGTAGATACACCAAAGTAAACTTGGTTTCACTGTAGTTAGGTTATATCTGTCTTCTAAGTGAAACTAGAAAATGTTTTTTGGGAAGAATAAGTTATTCTCAACTCTGAGAGACTGGAAGGAATCATGTGAGGACCTGGTTAATGGTGTGGAAGCAGTTGGTTATTTTAAAAGATACAAGATAGTAAAATAAAAGCTGTGATGATGCAGCAGCATGGAGGAAATGGAGACCTGGAGATGGGAGCTGAATACTAAGACTTGAAGCTAGAGCAATTTTTAACTGAAAAATTAAAGGAGAAGGATGATCAGTATTTTTTGGTTGTGTTTTCAGGATACAAGGTGGCCCCTGACCAGGATTAGGACTTACAACAATAAAACCAATTAGTATTTGGGAAAACAGTGAATGAAATGTTCATTCTGGGCATTGTCAGCTGCAGCAGTCACCAAAACAGTTTGAATTTCAGTTTGGCTTCATTTTCTCATGGGACCTGGGAGATCTGACCAGTTCTACACCATCATCCCTTGTAAGACAGAAGGCCACTATGGAGCATGGGAAAAGCAATTTCCATCACCCCCACGCTGGCTAGCAGAAAAAGAGCCACACTTGGCAGATACGACTCTGACCCTTGGGGGCTCCTGGAGGTGTTGCGAACCTCAACACAAACTACAAAGCAGGCCTGAACCTCACAGGCACGAACTAGCTCTACACACTGTGGAAAAGAAGAGTCTTTTGGTTAAGGAACAGTAACCAAGTTATGAGGGTTCATGTGATTCATGCATAATATTAATCCTTATTTGTCCCAGATATTATCTAGAAAGTCAATTACATATAATAGAATATAACCATTGATTTCAAATGCAGGACCCCAGAGAAAAGCAACAATACATTTCTCACTACTTTAACAGTGCAAAATAACAAAACTTTTTTTCTTTTTGCCTGATGTAGTTCTGTAAATGACCTGGGGAGCAATATGTAAAGTACAAAAGGTTGTGCAGAGAATCTGTAACATCTCTAAACAATGAAACAGGAAAATATCCCAATAATAACTGATATATAAGTCACAGTTTCTAAGTTTGAACCCACAGAGTACTGTATATCATCTTACACTGTATATAACCCAATACCTGAAAGAATGGCAACTTGGAAATAAGTAACAATGAATTATGATCCTGCTGGAGATGCAACATAAATTAAAATTTGGCTTCAGTCTTTTTTTGTGGGAGAACGAGGAAGAGGTTCTTAAACCTATTTCCAAATCTACAACTGCCTTTAAAAATTATGTTTATAAAATTCTAGCAGAAGTTGTGCTTTGCAGGCACACTACTTAAAATAAGAGAAGAAAAACTTTAAATGGGTTCTAGTGAAGGTATTAGTAATATACTAACCGCTACTAATGTCTATTCAAGAATTTGTAAATGCATGTTCAGAAGAACAGAAAAGCAAATGATAGAGATATTTTCCCTCAAGTTATATACAATTAGCAAAAAAGTGGCACATAGCTGTTTCAGGCATGTTTACCTACTTTGATAAGAAATAAATCTATTTTTTTTATTGCCAGTAACTTGGCCACATTCTCACTGAATTCATTGCCCAAATCAACATAGGAGCTGATTCTCACCCACCACACCTGCTGCTTCAAGTTAAGGATGGTGAAAAGTGAAACTGGGCCGTTATTATAACTCTGGGAGAAGACTCTGGAGAAAGGTTTGGAAGCTGCTATTTTAAATGCAGACTTCCCCTATGCAACATTATGTTTTGCATAGAAAGCAAAATAATGAATTTAGATCCATTATTCTTTGCTTCTTCAGAAGACTCTGCTGAAGTTTGACCGTGGGGAAAATAACTAGTAATAATTAGCATGTTATAGAAGATTTTTGCTGTTGATTTGCAAGCAAACAACCTCTGCAGAATCTGTTCAGGGGACTCTCATGTGAATAGCTGGTTTTTACATTTGCTGTGATCCCTCGTGGGATCCTCCAACTGCCTACTGTCTTGCAAGACAGAATTCCTTAACTCTGAGTAAATTGCTATGAAGATCTGATCTCTCCTAACTTCAGGAGTTTCACCATACGTATCGTATGCTCCAGTTCTCCTAAAAAACACAGCTGTCTTGGAGACAAACATGACTTTTGACATAACTGGGGCCCATCCCACAGAGCAACTTGAAGATCAAGATAAGGAGCGCAGACTGGATCCAATAATAACGTAGGAGCCAGTGGTGTCTGTGGAGCATAGGAATGATGTAGCTTCTCTTCCCTTTTAATGATATCTAACAGACCTCTAATTTTCATTAAAATCTGCAAAAGGAACTCACAAGGTCTGGCAACTTCTGTTAGAATTGCCTAAAGCCTCAAATATCATCAGTTTTGGACTTACCCCAACTCTGAAAGAGACTATATAGTTGGGGTTGTCTTATCCCTAAGGAAGGTCAAAACCTCATGAAATCTGAGGAAAACATGGGGGATGGAGCAGAGTAGAAGAGTGAGCATTGGACCTCAGACTTATTACTGAAATATTAGCCAAACCAGCGAGACTTGCAGGAATCAGAGTGAAAGTTAAAAGGGAAAGGTTAGGTTCCCTGAAATGTAGAAGATCCGGGCTGGGAAGAAACGAAGGAAGGAAGGAGCTTTAAGTTAAGCCAAACAGTTGGAGGGACACCATCAATAACTGGTAAATCCAAATCCTTGGTGTGTTATAGCTGTTTTTGTAACATGAAAAAATTGATCAATTTTTAATCATAGGCTATAGTTGCTTCATTAGTATTAAAATTAATTCTAAATGTAAATAAAGCATTATATAACTATCTGCTACTACAAAAAATAACTTTAGGTACATATATTTAATTGTGTTAAATAATTCAAATGGGCAATTACTGCATCTCTCACTATACTTAATAGCAAAAGAAAAATGGAGAATTTTATTGATGTGAATGTGAAAGAAATACAATCCTTTTAAAACTATTTATTTTCATTTAACTGAACTGCCTTGCCATACTAAAAAAACATTTTGCAGAGGTTAAATAAAGTATTTCATGGCAACCGCTGCTTCTTAGTGCCTGTGTAACAAGAAACATGAGCCAGCCGAAGTTGTGCAAGTTGGTTTTCTTTCCCAGTAAGAGAATGTGGTATCTAAGACCTTGTCCTAACTCATTTTATCCCCAAGAGTAAGTCAAGTAAGTCAAGTATGAACTAATGCCTGGAGGGAAGTCCCTGAGTCCAGAAGTATGGATTATTTCACATTTATCTTACAATCTGCTCTCAGAGTTCTTAAAATTCACTAACTTGGCAAGTTGGGAATTATCATGAGAAATGAAATAATTTCATAACTATGAAGTCATCTAGCATTCCATGAATATGACACTTGAAGGGTTTGTCCATGCTTGGGCATTATTCTGACCTTTGGATAATAAGCTGTTAGATAGTTCTGCATGGAAATGATTAGAAAAAATGCCATAGCATAATAGGGACAACCTGATGTCTTAATTGAGTCGTTGTTTCCATTTAAAGGATTTGTATTAATCATTGAAGAAATTACAACATTTATAATAATATTTAAACAAACTTATTTTGTATGATCTAAAATGACAAAGGATTGTGCTGTTTAGACTGTTTAGATGAACTGCCTTTCTGAAGCATGCTAAATTTACAGTGATTTGTATTTAACATTAACCAAATGAACAAGGTTTACAGATGGAAGCCAAGATTCTCCGACCGTTGTAAAGAAAATTTGCTTCTATCTCAACAGTGTGTGGAAAGCCTGTGCTTCCATACATTTTCAGTGAAATTACCTCTGATATTTTTTAGTCACTAAATTTCCCAGCAAGAGAAGACTGTTGAAAAACATTAAAAGAGCAGAAATATTTTTGAAATTATTCCAGGGGCTGGGACAAGGGAGCTATAGGCCCCCTACTAGAAAAGCCTGCTGGCCAGCAATGTGGTTGAGTCAGGAGGAGTAAGCTGCTAGCTTCTCCATCTCCTGGGACATGGGAATCCAACATGACACTCCTGACTGTTTATCAGCCCAGTTCTTCAGTGAATCTGAATTTGATCAGATCAAAACAGAATGGGGAAGCCCTTTGACATCACCAACTTTCAGCTGAAGAATGAATATCTGAAAAACGAATCTGAAGTTCCTACTGTCACCTTATCCTCTCCCTAATGTGTGATTTGTTTTCTGCTGGACTTTTCTACCTTTCATCCTGCACTTTTATTTTTCATTTAATAAGAAACTTATGTAGCAGCCACGAAAACAGAATGTTTTGCACAGCTCAAGTCCATGATTGAAAGGACAAGCTAAAGATCAATGTTTTAAGTTCTCCAGGTGTCACATGGCTAATGCCATATATTGTGCTGGTCGTATTTAGCAGCTTGGCTGCAACTGACAGAAAGTATCAGTAACAAGCTTCAATTTTAACTGTTCTACTTTCACTTGCTTGAGATAATCCTTATTTTCAAAACTCTTTCCAGTTGGCACCATTATCAGAAGTCCATCATTGAAATGCACCATAATCAGAACTACACCATTAGCAGAACTATCTAGAATGATGATCAAAAAGAGGATTCTCTCAAGTGAATAATTGTATATAAGTAACCAGAAAATGGATAAGAAAAATTGTTAAGAGGAAAGCCTTACTTAGTTCTGGTTTTACTTATCATTGCTTTAACCGTTGCCTTCTTTTTCCATGTGTTTATGAAAAGTTTAAATGATTTTTTGGGTGATTGCTACAAAAGCAAGTGATAACAGGTTATGAATTACGGGTCACATTTAGCTAGCTTTCTATGAGCCCGGCTGTTCTTTCCCCCTCACACAACCGGAGGGAGTTACATCAATTGTAACCCAAGTGCGAGTACTGTCACCCGAGGAGTGGGGATCCTGTCTCGCAACCTGACACTTGCCCAGTGGCACAGAGCACAGTCACCCATTTGGGTCGCTTGCCTGAGGGCTGGGGCATCACAGGCGTTTTGCTTGTATGAGAAAACATACATCCTTTCTGAAAACACGACAAGGGACATACAGTACTTTGGTGTCTCTAAGTCTCCAAAGGTCCCCCTCTGTGCACTATTACACCAGCGCTCACTGTTCATAACAACTCCTCTGTCGCTGGGGTGAGACAGTCCTTTATAGCCTGCCTTCCTCTTAACTTACGCCTTGACTCCAGTGCCAACTGCAACTGTTTACTCTGGCTGAATTTGCTCTGCACAGATTACCGCATTCATGTAAAATTCAGTAGTTTTGCATATCCACGAACTGACATATGAATGAAAAAGAGTAAATTTGCCATCTCTGCTTCCCAGTGAAACTTAAAACTTGTCAGCAGTGAAAGTGGGCACAGCTCTTATTGAGAGTTACCATCCAAATTTCACCTTCTTTCTCACATGCTAAGGCTGGTATTTTCCAGGGCTGTAAAGGAGTTAGGAACCCCCTTCCACTACACTTATCCTAGGATTTGTAAAAATTTTAGTAACTCTTCAGCACAGGACTGCTGCTCAGTGAGTGGGGTGGCACAGGTCTCTAGTCTCCCACTCAGCAGGAGCTGCAGATATATTAAAAAGAGAGAAGAAATGGCTTTGCTGTCTCATAAATACTTTTTTTTAGATTTAAATTCTTGCTCTATCTTGATTCAAGATGAAAAGTCCATTTTTTACCACCACTCAAGAAAACAAACAACATGGTTTCACTGAAATAGTTCCTGTTCATAATTTTAAAATATTTTATTTCAGCTTCAGTGTTTATCCTTAAAAAAAACACCCAAGAAACAGAAATTGCAGTATTTAAACTATGTAAGTGGTGTGTTTCTGACAATTTCAAATCTTTTCTAATGCAAGCACATGCTGAGTTGAGAGATTTGTCCAGTTTGACCCTGTTCTGCAAACAATTTCAGTGAACAGATGCTTCTGGTAAAAACAATTCATTAAAAAAAATCCCCAAACCTCTAATGTACATCACAGAAAACAGACACTGATCACTTAGTTATAAAAACCTGGCAAGCGATCTTCTTTTGCTTTTTTTCAGAAGCTTCAGTTTCCATAACCACTCGGTTTTACAGAAAGCGGTCGTGCACATCCAGTTCTACCCTCAAATAACTTCTAAACACTTCTGGCTTTCCTCACTCTTTGTTTACCTTGTCTCTCTGATGCAGCCCCAGTGTGTGGTTCCTGAAAGAACTGGAGCATTAGAGATAGTCAAGACCATAGAGAAAACGGAAGAGTCAATGCGTAATGCCACCAGGCAGCTTTAGCAATTGCTGCATTTGAAGGGCTGTTTCTGACATACCTGTGGGGACTTGTGAGAGCGCCAGCTGTACTGGTGACTGTGGAGACTAGCCAGCAAAATATTTTCATCGGTATCCACCTGGCCAAACCGCAGTGTCTCCTGTGTGTCATTACAGATCACAAAATGGCTGAAGACCAACTCCTCTGCCTCAGGGCATTGGTTCTGAAAGGAAAGGGATATGAAAGCCAGTAAGCATCAGATTAATTGCAAGACATTTGGCAGCTGTCTGCCCAGTGGCGACTGTTACAACACAGAAATGCTTCAAGATCTCTTGCCATTAGCTTTGGTCTCATAGTACTCTACTCTACTAGCAAAATCTAGTGTTTGGGTTGACAGAATATATCCTAAGACTTAACATATTTTACTTTATGTTTCTGTAATGCAAATCTTAAAGATTTAAAACTACAACAGAAACTAGATTTCCTAACTTACGTAAAAGACTTCATTGAAATTAAATTCAGTTGGAAATGACACGTCACATAGGGCAGGCAGGGCACTACAGGCTGAGCAGAGAGGCATGAAGAGGTTTCTCCATGCTTGACAACTGATCTCTCAGGCCAACAGGCTACACTTACTCTTTTCCAGCTGCTGCTTCTACTGTGAAACGTTGCTGTGGGTCAGGAGCAGAAGACTCTCTCTCCCCTGATACCACAACACTTAAAAAAATAACTAAAGAAAAAGCAGGAGACACGGGGAGAGTATTTTCACAGCTCCACGAGTCTAGCTTGAAGAATGTATCATGCAATTTTGACAGTGCAATAGGAAAAATCAAAAACTATCCTGGGTTTAAAAAGTATTTTAGATTTTACAATACTTTTTCTCCTGCCTGCAGCATCCTTCCATCCCCCTCTTTCTGCTTTTCATCTGGCTCCTTGTCACTCTGTTGACCAATGAGACTATATGATAGTCATAAAAATTACCAGAGCTACAGGTCTTCTGCCCCTGAAGGCACGAACTATAATCCCCTACAGGGGAGAGGTCAAAGTGTGACTGACAATTTGATTTGGAGATCATCTCTCATATATTTCTGTCCTAGTCACTACTGGGCTGGCACCTTCCTCTTACAGGCAACTATCTAGCAACCATTAAGAATTACTCCAAGAAAGCAACATTTGGATAGTCTTCATGCAATTTAATGGGTGTAACACAAAGAATTCATCTTCTTGTGCCTTTTGTTACCTCTTTTTGACCCAACTTTCCTAGCACACACTTTTGACAATGCTTTATTGTTGGTTGGTTCCCCTCTTTCCACAATATAGCCCAGCTGCTCTTTTCTCATCCTTTCTTCCCATGACGTCTTCTCTAACTTATGGGACCTCCATGGTCTTTCAGAGCTGGTTCTGCTTCCCCTCCTTGCTCTCTCAGTGGACCTTTTAAATGGACATAATGAAGCTAGCACCTCCTCTGTCTATGACCATATGGGTCTCTAGTTCTTTGATAACAATGTGCCTGGAAGCCTGCAGAAATTCAAAGATCAAACAAAAGAGAGAAAAATATTTCCTCATTGATCCCTTTGGATCCTTAGTTATCCATGAAAAATGGTTTGGTACATTGCTTGTAGCACATTGCTGGGTGATACACGTGGAACAGATTTTCTGAAAAGTGAAGCGTGCAAGGTATGTCCAATTTAGCATCCTTGAATGCATGTTCACTACCGTTATTCAGAAGAACCTAAGGTGCAGGTTGCGATTCCTTTTGTTACTGAATGTCAGAATGATTGACTGGGAGTGTTTGTACAGAAAATTATTCACCCTAGGAGTATTTAAGCATGAGAATATTTAGATTAAAGCTTTTCTCCAAATCTCAGGAATTCTGCTGCATAAGACCAGGTTATATTCTGTGAAACAAGAGTCAGGCGAGCATAACAAAAATCTCACTTTTTCAAAGCAGTAAAACTCATTACAGAGAAGTATGTCTGTATCACATTCGGTAGCAGATCTGGGTATGCTAAAGGCTGACGTTTACAGTGCCACTTCAGAGTGCAGAGTTTATTTTGGCATTTTTTAGTGGTGGATCTATGACTTTTTACTGTCAAGCTGCCATACCCACATACCCATAAGTCTACCACAAATATATATATTTTCCTGTTATAGCTTTGCAAAATGTTCTTTTTAAAAGGGAGGATTTACTATCCACAGGGCTCAGCATGTTGTTGTAGTCAAACCTAGATACAACCCTGGGGAATTTAAGAAAATTTATTTTACTCCTATGTTTTCTTGCTGATTACACACAGACTGGAAGAACACCACCAGAAGATGATGAACTTCCTTCTTTTTACCTGACTCACTAACTAACTTAGTTTCAAGTAAGTTAACACAAACTGTAGGTTGTTGCATTTTCCAGAGGGAAAAGAGAATCTAGCAAGTTTTTGGCATGCATAGAACTCCTAAATTGTACTGGGGGAATGTTATCTCATCAGGGATTATTAGTAGACTTGCACACATTTTGGTGCTGATGAACGACTGCTGTTAATCATTACTCTTAAATGCTAGATATGCCACTAGAATCCACTGCTTTTAACAGCAACACTTCTCAAAGTTAAACAGAAGAAGTATTTTAAGCTCAATTTTATGACAGTTGCAAAGTTTTAACCAAGGAAACACCACGATTTGCATAAGAAGGCATTGACCCATGCTGCCAGGCTTAAGAGAGAGTTACTGATGCCTCAAGTCTTGATAATAACAGCCGACTAAAGGAACATCAAGGAAATCTGGGGATGCTTTAGCCCAGTATGGCAACTGCGGACTGTGCAGGCAGGCTTCTAGGCAACCCTTAATCTCCTTGCAGTAAATGCAGGATATTTTTCCCAGAGTACCACCCATGCTTCTTGGTCCCTGGGGAGCTGCAGCAGCTCCCTGCAACCATCACAGGGAACTGGATCCCAAGTTCGCTGCTTAAGTCTGACAGTAGAAGCTTCTAGGGTAAGCAGAAAGGGATAAAAACAATTTAAAAAAATCAGCTAAAGGATGGAGTGCAGAATCTTGATTGATAAAAGAGAGTGTAGGGAAACCAGACATAATAAAAACAAATAGAATTGGGCCATTTGTGTGGCAATGATGCTGAAGGGCTGAATGATGACTCCAGGACTTGAAAAACACCTAAGTGTGGATTAGGAAAAAAAATCCCTCTCCGAATTAAAACAGCAAATCAAAAGAATCAGCAAAAGATCAACAGCCTGAATCAGATACAGATTAGGGTCAGTTCCTGGGGGACAATTTCCTGCCCCTCTTTAGATCATTTTTCAGCTGTTCTTTTCTCTCAGAGAGGCCTGGAAAGCATCTCTACTTTATCAGGCTTTCAAATAGCTTGTGAATTCTATTAAGAGAAGGGAAAACCATCCCACATAATACTAGTCACCAGGCTTTCCCTGTCTCAGGACTTTCTGCTCATGTCTCAGCTCACAGCTATTTCAAAGCATTTCTGGATCCGGAAAAAAACGCACCCATAAAAGCCTAGGCTTCTTACATGCACAAAGTTACTTTCTGTGTGCTTCACAAGCTACTGAAGACCTGTGCAAGCCATCCCTCTCTCTCTCTCTCACACATGTACACACACTCTATCACCTAGTAATGTTTTTTTGACAGAAAGTCTTTAGAAATTTCTTATCTCCCTCAAAGTTCCTCTAAGAGAAAAGAACATTTTCTTTTTTAATAGTTTAAACTACATTCTCATGGCAGTATCCTGACATTATCAGCTAGAAAGTTAAATTCAAGCTACATGCAAGTATTCTGTACCATTTTCCTTTGTTCTTCGTGCTTATGGTAGAAAGATGGGGAAACTACTGTGATCACAGATGTCATTCTGACTGATCCCAGCTCATTAAAGAAAACGTATGCAACTGCCAATAGAAAGGTTAAGCACCATGCGGACCTCAAGGAAAAGAAGTTCTAATGGTTTGAAACAGGTTTAAACAGGAGCTTTTATAACTTCTGAGGGGTTTAGGAAAAACATTTGCAGTGCGAGACCACAAAGGAATAGTTTTTTTCCCCAGGAATACGTACTTGGTACCATACCTGGGGAGCTGTTTTCTCAGCTGACCCTCTGTTTGTTTCTAGATATCACAAAGCACTACTGCTATAAAACAATTTGTGAAGGCTTAAATGCCCAAATAAAGGGGAACACCCCCCCATATATAGGCACAGGAGACATGCATTTTCTATCTCAATTGATACTCTGCATGTTATTAGCAAATAATAAAACTAAATTAATAACAATCTTGAAGTTCCCCTATTTGATTATTAAAACCACTGCTTTAGCTTTGCATTTAAATGGGCAGTAGCTTGTTACTGCTTGCATTTAAACTGGGATTTCAGATTAGACAGTGAAATATGTCAAAAGGGGCAATTTTTTTTTTAAAGTGCTAATCCTCTCAGATTTTCAGCATGTGACTTAGAACTATAAAGCAAGTTGTATGCCTGGTGTTTTTTAGGCTTAATCTACTTTCAAAAAGTTCAACACTACTTCAAAAAAAAAAAAAAATCACTCCATATCTAGGAAACAAAGACACTGACAGGGGCTTCTGTTAATCCTGAACTCTTGACCTAAAGGTGCAGGGCCAAATTGTTTCATGCTTCATCTGTCTCTCCACTGACTACAACATCACTTGTTTCAGATATTAATCTAGTAAAAAATATGTGGAGAATTCAAATAACCTTTCCTGCTTATTAAATTCATGCTTCTAGTTGGCAGCATTTATATTGTATTTTGTGTGAACAGCAAACATCAAACAAGTGCTTATCATTGGGAAATTCATTCCCTTCCTGTGCAGTGCGTGCAACCCCCCCAGTCTGGAGGTAAAGCCACATACAAAACATCTTGGCAACAATTAATTTAATAAGCTGTTTTGAACCCACTTGTGTTTTAACTGTTCCCTAATTTCAAAGCCATGCAAGTTTTTAATCTCAATACTCAGGGCTAGATACCCACCACATCAGAACATGGTGGCAAGTACCCTTGACATGAGAGGAAACGAGAAAATTACAGCAACAATTACAGAAGTATATCCTCCTGTGGCTCATGTTAACATTGCCAAATCCATGTATAAATCAGTACCAACTATTCATAGAATGTACCTGTCAGCAATATACTATGCAACATATGGCTCTACTTAATCAAATATACAATTCCATTTTTTCAACTCAGAATATTCCTTCAAGGCACAGAGTAGTCAGTCAGTCATTCACACTGTGATGTGGTTTAAAACATTTAAATATTTATGCACCATATTTTATTTGTATGTATAGCTATGTCTGAGAGCGCTTTTTTTTTTTCCATCCTAAGAGGAAACTGACCTTTCTGAAGGCCATTTTGCAGTAGTTGCCACACATGTCTTAGATGAGGGGCTAGTACTAAGTCAGAAATATTTTGGGTTTAAACAGCCTACCAAGGACTCTCTTATACTTTCCATGTTTGTTTTTTATTAAAAGCATTGTTCAAAATATGACAAAAAACAGAAATTGGAGCTACAAAGATTTTTGTTCACATTGATATTTGAGCCAGCTGTAAAGATTTAAATCACACTAGATCTTGTTTTATGAATGTCCTTTTGCAACAAGAAAACCATGGAATGCCCTTAAAAAAGAATTTTTTGATATAAAACAGATGTTTTATCCTTTTTTGGGGGCTTTGTTATTGTAGTGCCATGATAGGTAATTAATTCCCAGGCTCCACATAGGTCTTCAGGCAGATGAAGAGAATGATTTGATTTCAAGGCTATAGTGGAGTAAGGGAATTACAGGCCTTCGAGGGGTCATTGCAGAAGCAAGGTTCCTTACGCTGGGACCGGCTTCAGCCATTAATGCTGCTTGCACAGAATGTAATGTGAAACTAGTGTTGAACTTCAATAAGGATAGAAGTAGTAGCTGGAAACAATATGCTGTACCACTCAGACTGAGCTGTGCTTATACATTATGCATCACTCACCTTTTCATAAATTAACGGAATATTATGCATTTCAAGACTAAGATTCTGATTATTCTGATATAAATCCATGTAGTTTCACTGAAACTCAAGCAGTTCTGGCTAAATTTACCTTTACATATAGCATTCATTGTCTCCTAATTTTCATTGCTATCATGGAATTAATGTTTATTAGTTAAAAATACTTTTAGTGTAAATTAAAGCTTTTACGTCTTGGAATATTTTTAATGAATGCAGTTGGTATTCTAATTTGCTATTAAATTAATCACAATAGCTACAGTTTTTCTCACTATTGTATTTGCATACCTGCTGCCAAGCTTGAATTGCTGTATTTAGAGAATGAAGTGCATATTGGCCAAAGTTGATGGAAATGGGGTCCACCATTATTGTGCAGTCTAGTAGCCTTCCTACTGTGCTGCTGGAAATCGCAATCTGCCCCCAGATTTTGAAAGGCTTCACAACACTCTGCAAAGTCACGTTTCGGCACTCCAAAAGTTTACAGTCAGCTTGAGTTGAAAACTGGATCTCCTGGAACATCGACTCATCGCTCCACTGACGAAGATACACATGAGGTTCATCAAAGGAAATTATCATGTATTCTAGTTCGGATGGCATGTTCTTATCAGATAAAAATGGCTGAAGAAACTTTGGTGATGCTGAAAAGTAAAAGAACAAACAACACTAGAACACCTCTATTGCCACATTCTGTATGTTTTTGTAAATTGTGTTTTAACTGCTTGTACATATGATGAAAAGTAGTAAAATTCATAAAAGTTGACATTTCTGAAATCTGAAATTAATCCTGTTCACACTGTTTATTAGATGTAAAATAGAACTGTAATTAACAGCAGCTGGAAACAAAAAGTATCTGCAAACCAAAATCTTTTCATGGTAAATAGGCCAGCCAGCCAGCCAAACTGCTTTATCTACACACTGCACAGTACTTCAGATTGCAACCTATTTGGAGCAGATACCATATTTCTGTGAGAGTATTTGCTATAGTAGATGTACATGATATTCCACACATAGCACATTACAAATACAATAAAAATTAGCAATATAATATTTGCTGACATGTGACTGTGCAGGCTAACAGGCTCCACAATGAAAATTGTCTTTGCTGCAATTACAGAGAGTTCAAGACCACAAACCCACTGAGATGCAACATATTACCCTACAATACTAGAAATTAAACAAAACACTATCCCAAGACTAAACCATGAGAAATATATAATAAAAAAGATTTTATCGTGTTCACTGAAGTCTCAGTCCTGCGAAGTGCTGAACACTGTAGCAGAAGACACTGCGAGGCACGTACACCACTTGTGTAACATTAAGCATGTGAGTATTTCCATTGATGTTATTATTTATGTTGCTGGAACTACTCACATGCTTAAAATTAGCATATGCTCAAGTGCTCTACAGATTTGGAACCAAAACACTCATCACTTTCCAGGATCAAGCCCTATTATTCTACAAAAACATAATGGATACAATAAGTTTTTTGCTCCCTTCACGGATAACATAGCACAATGGAGCCCCAAAACTTAAGGCCTTTAGGTACTATAACAAGAACATCAGCCGCAGAATAAACTCAGTTGCTGTTGAAAAATGAAACAGCTGGGTTTGATTTTAATCTGATTTTTGCTTTTTCCAGCACGTGTAATTTTAAAGATTGAGTGTGTGGAATTGGAGTGTAACAGTGAGGAAGATTATGTACTGATAGAGGTAGCCGATAGACAAGAAATTATTTGATAGATGTTGAGTGTCATTCTTGGTATGATTTGATAATGAATACATTATAGTCTTGCAGAAACACAAAAACTACTCACGAAGAAAGCTGTCCCTGTCAAAATTATCTAAGATAGTTGCTCATCTTCCATGGAAAGCATTCCTGGCATTTGAAAATCAGACAATAATCTAAAGATCTCTTGGAATGTATTTGCCATTAATGCAATGACAGAGAGCACTGAGCAAAACCAGATGTAGCTCCAAAAGTGATCATAATTGAAATAACAGCTAAATGTGCAGTTCTCGGAGATCTTCCAAGGAATTCTTACTGAGAAGGCTGAAAAATCTTCAGATATTTTAATAGTACTGTTAATATGCTGGAAAATGTAAAAGATCAAATTCATTCACTAAAATGGCTCAAAACTGAAGTGGCACCTGCTGTCACTAATCAGACTACGAAAACCGGATGGCTTCTACAGTTACCCGTTCCAGAGGGAGGAAGGGGGCTGATCAGCCAGCCCCACTGCCTACTGTATGTACTTTCTCAGTGCATGGAAGTCATCAGTTTTGTGCTGAAGTCTGTACCACCGGTGGCTGTTGGTGATAATTTATTTCAAGAATGCCTGTTTGAATGAGGAAATGGGGACTACAGACAGCAAAACAGCAATTAAGGGGCACATATGACTATATGCTTTTATTATTCTACATAAAGGAGTACATACCTGTGCCTAGTTGATCAAGATGATGGCAGAGGTGGACTTCCAAATAAGTAAACTGGATCAACACACTTAGTGATGGCACAAACCAAGGAGTAAAACAGGAGTCAACCCTGGTACAGGCTGCTAATGCTGTGGGGGTCACAAGCTGATCGCACGCACTTTGTGAGCCAGATTCACTGTCTGAGCTGTGGAAGGTAGATAACAAAGCGGTAGTTGAGCAATTCCAGGATTTTATCGTTTTACAGTACAACCTGACCATGTGCCACGCTGGTTTTCTGACACAGCCAGTGTCATCGTTTTCTTTTAACTGCTAATGTTAGTGCATGTACTTTTTCCAAAGCAGAACACAGCAGACAAGATTGTGATCCAACAATGCTTTTCACACTCTGCACTTTCAATTTACAAACTGAAACACTTGAACCACAGAAGCAAAGCATATTTACAGAAAATAAAAACAAAATACACTAGCTATCTTTAACTCTTGAAATAGCTAAACAGAGTACATTAACTTTCAGCTCATTCTTATAGCTTTAATAATGGTAATCTGGTGAAGACAATGATTTTTTTTTTTTCATTCTGTTTTCAGCAAACCAACTCGTAACCATCAAACTACTTCTATGCATAAACCTGGTCCCTGTAAGCTTTCTTTCCTTTGCCCTTCTCATTCTACAGCCATCATTTAAAAAGAATCTCTGAGTGTTATAAGCTCAGCCTGGTGCCTTTTACTAGCACCTATTACAACATATTAGCTACGCATTTAAAATGCCACCCCACTGATTTTTTTTTTCCTAGCCATGCTCATGATACCATGAATTTCCAAGCATTATCTTTCAGTCTCTTGAGAGAAACTAACACTACATCACAGTTCTATAGGTTGCTAAGACACCGCTGAAGTACAAATAAACTTCATAATTTAAGCCAAATCTATCCTTAATGTTCCTTATACTCACTCCCTTTGCAGTTTGGCACTAAAGAGTTTTAGTTTAAAAGCATAGACTTGATTCAAGAAAACTAAGTCCACATCCTCAGCCTAATACTGCTTTTATTTTTAAAATAAATAAAATTTAATAAAGGATTAACTGAGGCCAACTTACTATTTTTTGTCAGAAAGTAATTAGCTTTTATAAAGCACTGTGAATAGATTTCCATTGACATTTTAAAGATATTTTAAATTCAAATACAAATTTAAATTCGAACATTGGCTTTCTAAGCAACACCTCTTATGCTTTTAGGACCAGATTTTTCATCACTCCATGTGTATTACAGCAAAATTATGTACAAATATAGTAGGTACTCAAGATGTTCGGCTACAAATGTGTAGAATTCCATGGATAGGTAAATTTATCAGTATTATTTTGTGTAAGGGTAACTAGCTAGTATGGTAGTTACTTATGGAGCTTAAAGCCAACTTTAGATTTGTGGACATAAATCAAAACACTTGTGCAGCAGTAAAACCCAACTAGAATTAGATATTCTGTCTTTGAGAATTAGCAAGAGTGGGTTAGGTTCATGAAGGATGAAAGATAGATCACTTAGTAAGATTTTTAGCTGCTTTCCTTTGCTTTACCTCTTCAAATTGCCTGTTTACATTTCAAAAATGGTGTTGCAGGCCTTTTGAGAACTGGCCTTTTTAAAAATAAAATTATTCTTCGTGTTCACATGATAAAACACCTATGGGAGTGGACTAGAGTCAGAGAAATGGGATGTTTTTCTTTGCTCTGCCATGGATATTCCTTAGATTATCGGAACAAAGGATGGAAGCAAATCCAAAAGCCACCAAAATTTATATGCTGTTTTAGTGCCTTTGACACTGTCTCCCACAGCATTCTCCTGGAGAAGCTGGCAGCTCATCGTGTGGACAGGTGCACCCTTTGCTGGGTTAGAAACTGGCTGGATGGCCGTGCCCAGAG
>VZTL01054473.1:0-14972 GCA_013400535.1 Scopus umbretta
GCTTCGCGGGAACCCGCCCGCCCCCTGTCAGCGGTGTCGCGCTCCGCCGACGTGCTCCCGACTCCTTTCCCCGACCGACGCCGCCCCGCTTTCCGCCCCCGCTATTGGGGATGCCGCCTCCTTCCCGCGCGGCCGTTCCTGGCTCCGGCAGGGCGCCAGGGCTCCGCGCCCCGCCGCAGGGAGGCCCGGGGTCGTGACTCAGCACTTGAGCACGCAGCGCCGGCCCGCGGCTGGCCGGGAAATAAACGGGCAAGCGCCGAGCGCCGCCCCCAGAGTAGCTGCCGGGAGAGGCGACGGGGTCGGAATTCATCCAAGAGGTAAGAAAGGGGGGACCGAGCTGGAGAGGGAACGAAGGAAGGCTTCAGCTCCCGCCTCCGGAGCCTAAACCCCGCTTCTTCCTTCCGGTGTTGTGCCCCTGCCTCCGGGTTGCCGGAGACATGTTACAGACTGCTGGTAGGTGCAGGCGTTGAAAGGTCTTGAGGGTATTCCAAACTCAAGCAGCAAATGTTTGGAGTGAAGAAAGCTTTCCGGGAATGGCAGCGACACAGGCTTGACAACTACTTTAAAGGTAGATGAAGGAGTTTGTGCTGGATCTTGCTTCAGTTTGATTTGCTGATGAAATGCCTACGTACACCTAGCATACATGCAACTTGCCCCTGTTCTCCTAAAGCGATGATTTTTAACTCATTCAGTTGAAGTCATTGGCTCTAAATTCTGAATTGTCATAATTCAGTTTGAGCTTGGATTATATATGCTTGTTGGTTTAGGCAGGAATCGGTTTAACCTAAGTTATTCTGCTAAATTTAGTTGATTAAAGCATCTAGATAGGATTTTAAAGTACCTTTTAGCTAAATTAATTTAAAGTCTGATTTACTGAGAAGTGATAGAATTTCTGTGTGTAGGTAATAGGCTGACATTTGAACCTTTTTGATAGTTTAAGTGAAGAGGATGTCACAACACATGGGATTTCATATGAGGAGAGAAAGAATGTGAAGAACAGTTATTAAGCTGTGGTAGAGTAAGTTTGAATACAGGAAAAAGCAATCTGACCTTTTTTTGTTTGCACAGGTTCTGACTTGTGACTTGGAGACAGGACATGATTCAGGATTCGTGGGTTCTGTCAAACCTCATTTCCTAACTGGGCATCTGGACTTGGGGATTATATTTTCTATCTGCCTATGAACACAAAAATGCAACAGTCTCTTCTCTGTGCACTCAAGTGCCATGATATTCTCTGGGATTTATCTGCTGAGCTGTCCTCCCAGATGCTTCAAAGTCTTTGGATTCAGAGCTTCTGTCCCTACGCCATTTCCCTGATTTTTTCTTGTGTTCCCTCATGTAGAAAGCTTTGCTGCTTCCAGCTGTTCTAAACAAAAGATTAAAGACCTACATGCCCGCTTGGGCAGAAGGCACTGAAGAACCTTTTTACCTACACAATCTTCCACAGGCAGAAAAGAACTGCTTAGGCTACACGGTAGAAGTTGGTGTAGTGGAAGGATGATTAGTCTCTATTAAACTTCAGTAAGATTGAATTCCTTGTGCAGAGCCTATTTAGACTGAATGCTGAGCGCTATTACCTATTAGTTGACATTTACTTACAAGGGAGGCTTTAGGGTTTTCCTATGCCAGATGTGAAACACAGTCTTGTGGCAAGATATGACTGGGAGTGGGTGGTTATTCCACAGTTTCAGCTTGCATGTCAGGCTTGTAACAGAGGAACTCCTCCCTGCTACACCCAGAGAAGAATGAGCCCTTGGACTGCAGATGAAGGAATAGATGTGAACCACTGTGCTCTCTCCACTGAGAGTTGTAATAACTTACTGCAGGGACTCTTCTCATCTACAACGGAGAGAAGTAAAGATCTGAACGTGGAAGATGTTTGAAAGAAATAGAAGAACTTAGGGACCTCTTGAGGTCATCTAGCCCAGTTTTCTGTTCTGAGCAGGCCTAACTTCTTATTCAGACTGGGTTGTTCAGAGCTTCGGCCAAATCTGGTCTTTGTTGTCGTCTTGTGTTTGCAGAAGGAATTAAGTTTCAAATTTATTTGAAAGGAGGCTTCTCGTCTGAAGATAATACAGGGCTTCCAAACAGCTGTTGAATGAGATCTTATTACAAGGATTGTTGTATTGAAGATTCAAGTGTTACTAGTGTTTGCTTTCACTTTCAGGCAGAGAGGCTTGGTTCCAGAAACATGGAGGAGGATGTCAGCTTGAAGTTCCGTCAGCAGCTTCTGTTCATTGATGAAAATCTGGTGGCTGAAGATGTAGCAGCTTTAAAATTTCTCTGTACTGACTTGGTCCCCTTCAAAAAACTAGAAAGTGTGAAGTCAGCAGTGGACATCTTTCAGCTTCTCATGGCTGAAGAATATCTGAACGAGGAAGATACTTTCCTACTAGCTGAACTCTTGTACAGAATTAAATGTTACTCCTTGCTCAGGAAGCTTGGTTATACCCAGGAGAAAGTGCAACAATGTCTGCATGAGAAGGGAAGGGTGTCTCCATACAGGTAAGCTTGCAGTGGGATTCTGTCCTCTCCATTGCTGCCATCTATGCCATACTGTTTCCATGTTTAAATTCTCAGATTGCTTTTAGTTTCTACACTGTCTTCTGTTCTGTTTTTATCTCACTGGATCTCTGTTGCAGGCAGATGCTGTATGAATTGTCAGAGAACATTACTAATGAGATGTTGAAGGATATCGTATTCCTCCTGCAAAACTGTATTCCAAAGCGACGGATAACTCCTGTATGTGAGGAGAGCACCAAATGTGTATATGGCGGGAAGGGAAGAAGGCGGGGGGGGAACTAGGAGGAAAAGCGTGAAGAGAAAAGTATTTTGCAGAATTGGGCATAGTCTGTAACTAGGCTGGTCATTATTTATAGGGTTAGAGGGCTGAGGCAGGTTTTGAGTTCTAAGGAACAATAACTATATTTTACCCTCTCCTTTTGGCTGTCAGTCTGCTCTGGAATTGCTGATTGTATTGGAAAAACAGGGCCTTTTAACTGAAAACAATGTACAGATGCTGGAGGAAGTCTGTATGAATGTTTCACCTGATCTCCTGGAAACAATCAACTGCTACAAAAGGGCAAAAGGTGAGAAATTCAGAGTCAGGGATTAGGTTTGCTAAAACGCTGGAAGCACTAGAAGGGTCTGGGCAACTGAACCTTAAGGTCTTATGTGTACATTGCTGGAACAGGAGCTAGAGTGGGATCGCTCATCTTCACGCACAGATTTAGCATAACAGACTCTAGCTTGCGTTACTTTCTAGCTGAATTCCAGGAGGCACGGGCTGGAATATCTGAGGCCACACAGAGCAATCCAGCACATACAGAACAGGCTGGGAAACTGAAAATCTATTTATAGTTACGTCACACTTCTCCATTTCCCCATGAATAGTATTGAGATGATTATGATTGTCCTGTAAAAGGCAGTTTGTGGTATATGAATGTACACTACAACAAGGCAGTTGCCTGCTAATAAGCTGGCAAGGCAAACCGTATGCATGTGTGTCTGATACGTGGTAGGCTTTATTATTAAATGTGTGATTCACATCATCAGGGGTTATACCACAGTTTGTAATATTCCTTCATTTAATGTCCTGTGGAGTGCCTATAAGCATACTGGGGAAAAAGTTCTATTTCCATTTATTTAGACACTGGGAAACAAATTCTGGGAAGTACAAAGCTACGTCTCCCCAGTAGGTGCAAGGGCACTCAGTGTTTCATGAGTTCCATTCCCCCATGCTTTCTGAGTGTGTTTCAAAGTTGCTTCCTATTTTATTATATCTTTCAGTAAGTATAGATCCGCATTTGCCGAATGTGCAGATTCATACTGGTTTAACTAAATGGCACTTGGCTTCTCTCATTTTGTCACTTTCTGCTCTTAGTGTCTCTGCCTCAGCAGGAGAACACTCTGCCGGTCAAGGAATCTTCACTCTCTTACAGTAGAGGCTTCAGAGTATTCACTTACCCACAGGTACACTGGAGTACATACTGCCAACTTGGATTTTAGTGGTTTGGGGGGTTGGTTTTTTTCCTTGCCATTATTTTGAAACCGTACTGGCTGTGAGATTTTTTTGCTAAATCCTCTTACTTGTTTTAGGAAGGGAAGAAGCATATTTGTTCAGCATTTAAGAAATACAGCTGCATATAGTACCAGATAGAGGAAGTCAAAAATAGCACTACTGGTCATGTGCAGTTGGGGAAAAAAATAATGTTAGGAAGAGAGATGAGTCTGAGAAAAAGCTAGACAGGTGCCTTCTAGAGAATGGGTCAGTCAGTTGGTTCTGATTTTTAAAGTTTCAGCTGGTCAACACTAAACTGTCTCTAAAGACTAACACCATACTTTGATGATCAGTTCAAACTGCTGCTGCTAAAGGAAGCGATCCCATTTTCTCAAGGTACCAGTCCTTGATCAGTTAAACCCCTTCTGCAGCTGTATGATGAATCAGATTGGGAAACTTATCAGGGCTATAGCTGATCTCTTTTTTTAGGGAAGAGGAGAGGAAGGGAGGGAGTTTTAACCCAGTTCTGAATCAAGAAAACCAGTGATCTTTCTAAGGATACTTCCCAGAAGTGAAGTTGTGGTAGACGAGAACTGAGGAAGATGAGCTGTTTAGTATCAGAAGGGTTTGTGTTACTGCTGCTTTGAGCTACATTTGCTCTACATGTGCAGAGGGTTTGGGGAAGCCTTCATGCATGACACTTGGCACAGTAAGAAAATGAATGTAGTTTTATTAAGAAAACATAGATTTAAAAGAATTTTTTAAAAAGACTAAAAAACTGTTTTCCATAATCCTGATGATCATGTTTGATGTTTTTCTTTAAATTGATGAGAGGTTATACACTTTTTCTATGCTATAAGATAAACCATTGACACTTACTGCTAGAAGATGTCTCTTAGGCAGGACTAGAATCACTAGTTAACAATTTGTACTCAAGTAATTGACTATCCAAGAGAACTGATATGGGACTATGTTGGTACCTTTATTTTGTGCATAGTGACTGCCTATCCCTATAGAGAGAGGATCATTTGGAAGGGAAAGAAAATTCTATGCTATTTCCCTTTATCCTTAAAAGAAAATATACGGGTTTCCAGCACTGTGAGATATGCTGTAAGTGGGGAGGTCGTTTTGTAATTTCATTATTAAATGCTTTGCTGCTCTTAGAAATGCAGTATTTTTCCTACTCACTACTTAAAGAGCTTTGTATTAAGCCTAATTTGCTAAAATCACTGTGCAAACTTACATATAATAATGATTTTTAACATGGTATTCCCCCCCCTTCAAAAAACAGGAGACCTCGATCAAATATGTCGGTTCTAATATCAATGGTAAGAATTTCTGAAAATATGTCTGGGTTTTATTACCTTTACGTTTAATGTTGCATTCCTTTACTTTCTCTGGGAAATTTCTAGCATTTGGTTTAATGCAACACATTTACCTTGCTGTCTTCTTGGAAGAGTCTTTTGCTTTCTGCACAAATAGGTTTGAAGGATTTCTGTTCTTATATAAAAGTCAAGAGAGAATTCGCAAATCCTATGTACTTTGTTAGTCATTGGCTAGAAACTAACCGATGTGCTTTCTGGGAAGTGAAACAAGGGCTGGGCTGATTAGAAGCAAAAAATAGGATTTCTTTCCTGAAAAAGAAAAACAAGTTTTCTGTTTAAATGCCCCTGGGAGGACAAGAGAATGGGACACTGTGACTGTTTATAAAACTGAGATGTTAATTTTTTGGGTGCAGGATTTTACCTCTGACTTCTTTTGCTGCATAGATCGTTATTTTGAAGAGCCTGGGAGTATTGCATAGTAGAGATGGATGTTGTGAATGCACTAAGTAGTGTATGATTTCTACAAAAGGAGACAAATGCTTTAGGGCATTCAGAAGGAGAAGTAAATAAAGCAGCAATAAATAAAGTTACATTTTGGATCAGATCTCTGAAAAGATTCTGTACAAATAACAGTGGGTAGTTTGCATCCATCTTTGTGACTCCAGGTCAAATTGACCAGTTGCAAAGTATAGCAGTACAACATCTGTCAGCTCTTTTCCGCTTTCAAGCTCTGTCAGTGCAGCCTTGCTCTGAAAGTTGGTCTGAAAGTTATTATCAGTGATTCAGGAACAAACAAAAAAAAAAAATCTGTAATGGGAGCTTCAGTAGTAACATTGCAGCTCCTTATTATGATACAGTTTATTTCTCAGCTGATTTCCAAATGAAAAATTCATTTGAATGTTGCAGGTAGAATCTATCCTTGTACCATGGATATCTTTCTTCCACAATACCAATACAAATAGAAACCTTGCCTTTGTCACAAAAAATGTCTATAATAAAAATAACTGGAGATATGTTCAGAACAGATCCTTTGAACATGACGATGCTATCTCGTATGGAGGAATTATTCCTTTCAATGAAACAGTATTTAAAATACAAAAAGTGCTGTATTGTGCTAAACTCCTTTTTGCTATATCCACCAATATTGGATTTCTCTTCATAAATATCTATGCTGTGGTTTTTTTCTAGATAGCAAAGCAGCTAATCTTACACAAGGCTTCTCTGAAATGAACCTGGAGCTGCCTAGAGAATTCACCAATGTAGAACATGAATCCAAGGTTTGAGACAATCTCTTAAATCCTTCTTTTTTAATACCTGGGTGTATGAGGTCTTCATCCCTGCAATGACATTTTTCATGCAAGGACACGTGAGATGTCTGTGAGTCCCATGAAGTTTTTTGAGTTGTCTGATCAACTGGAGCATTTCAGAGAATATTTTAACCTTGGAGGTCAGAAATTTACCAATATTGAAAGGTGTGGTAGAGGCAAAACAGGCGTAATAGCTTTGATGTTATCCGCACATCTGCTTATCTTCCTGATACAGGCAAAACGTTTGGCATTTTCTTAAGTTGTGCATTTTGGAGATGGCAGCAGAATGTACAAGAAAATGGAGGCAAACATAGCTTCACAGTTCTCTCTTTCTGGATCTGGCTTAGAAAAAGCTTCAGGGCATCTTGAAATTAAAAGCAGTAAGGGCTAGCAAGCAAAGACCTTGTGAGAAGGATAAAAGAAGGCAAGCGTTTTTAGTAAGCTACAGCAGACATGTAACACTCTTCCTCAATAAACTAGAGGTCTTGGTACAGGAGAAAAGATCCCTTTTGTGAGATCCCTTCTTAGAAGCCTCATGTGCAACCATTGAATTCTCCCTCTGGCTTTTTCCTTCAGGTGAGCACAGATACTGAGGGAGCAAGTTGCTGCCTTTCTTTATAGCTATTTAATTTCTTGAAGTTCTGTGTCATAACCTATATTTTCATCACCTGATGTTCAGACTGCTGTAGCAAAAGTAATTCTTGCTGCTGCTGAAGGAGCTTGGAGTGCTACCTTCACTTTGTTCTACTAAAATGCACAAAAGCAGGTGTTTGTTGCTCTCTCTAGTGAGCAGAAAGGAGCTGGAGTGGTGGGAGTGTGATTTCAACCTGAGGTTGGACTTGAAGAGATGGTACTTGAAGTTTTGGTGACTTTCCAGTTTTTAAAACATTCCTTCGTAAGAGTGGGAGGTAACTTTTAAGTCTTAGCAAAACTGGTAGTGTGGCAGGCTTATGCACTGCTGAGATGGCTGGTCTGCTTGCATCCCTTTCCAGTGGATCAGTATGAACCACCTGCTCCAGGTATTCATCACTACTCTCAAAAAAAACCCAATTCAAATGTCTAAAATCCTATAGTTTCACAGTGAACCCTCTGCCATCTGAAGTTAAAATCTTATCATGACATTAGAAACAGTTGGGGACTTCTGTCCCCATCACCAATCCAGATTGCAGAGTTTGGCTGCTGAATCCTCCCTTTTGCATACAGATGACCAACCCAGCTGCTAAACCTTTGTTCTGCAGTTTGATAGTATGGTGGCAGAGTGTGCTTGAGGCTTCACCCATGTCTTTTCACACAAGGAGACACCACTGAGTTCCAGCTTTTCAAAAGTAACCCACAGTCTTCGGTGCCTCTAATTTTTGGATGCCAATTTTGAGACATGTTAAGGAAATATAAGTTGAATAAATTCATTGAGGCTGTAAGCCTTTTTTCCTCTCCTTTCTACAGAAGATGACAAGCTACAAAATGGATGGACCACACAGAGGATTTTGTCTTGTTATTAATAACGTTAACTTCACTGGGTCTCTTCAGGAGAGGAAGGGTTCTTGCAAAGATGCCGGTAAGTTACTGAAGTGAGATTCTTGGAGGATTAGTCTCTCTGTTTCCCCACATGAATTGATTGCCTAGCATTGCTCTATATTTCATTGTTTGCATTTTAGTTGGTTAATAGTCTTGGAGAGTAAAATGTTTGATAGGTGTATGTCATTTATGCATCCTAGGGGAGGAAGGATCAGAGGATCAGTTACCACTGAGTTTCTGATGCAGTTGGATCATCTTGAATCATTTTAAGAATCTCTTTTTACTTAGCCTTTATCTATAACTATAAAGAAATAAGACTAAACTAAACCATTATTCTACATAATATAATGGAAAATTCCATGGTCAAGCAACTCTGTGCATACTTCATATTTTATTTGGTTCATTCTGTTTATCTCTTGTGTATGAAACTCTAATAGTCAAAACTGCAACTGGAAAATAATGATGTGAAGAAGGGTTCGAAAGATCTAATCTGAAACTCGAGGCGGGATTCCTCGTATTTTCAGGTGTCATTTGTGAGCTCACTTAGTGTGTCGTCATACATTGTAAAATGTCATTGTGTTTTCTGAAACTTGTCTAGAAAAATCCAGGAACTCTGTGTTTGAGCTGATACCATCTTTTTTATTCCAGTTAACCTTTACTTGATACTAGTATAAGGATGAATCTGCAGACGTGTCAGGGTGTAAGGTCTTTCCTGGTCCAGATTAGTTTGCATGGTGACTTCATAAATTGGTTTTCTATTGCCTCAATTTTTCCTTTTATCTTTCTTACAATTACAGAGGAACTGGCTCGAGTATTCACATGGCTTGGCCTGGATGTGAGGACTTACACAGATCTGATGTCGTGGGAGATTAAAGATCTCATGCAAACTTGGCAGCATTTGCAAGATCACAAAGACAGAGACTGTTTTGTATGTTGTATTCTATCTCATGGGGAGTCAGGAGCAATCTATGGGAAAGATGAGGAACTTGTATCAATCCGCATGATCATGTCCCACTTCACTGCCAAACAATGTCCACAGCTGGCTGAAAAACCCAAGCTCTTCTTTATCCAAGCGTGCCAGGGTAAAGAGATACAGTGTCCTGTCTATGTTGAAGCTGATGCACGAATTCCTGACTTGTCTTCCATGCAACAGAGTGTTTCTCCTTCCGAAAGTATTCCTGAAGAGGCTGACTTCCTCCTAGGCATGGCCACAATTGACGGATATGTCTCTTTCCGGCACGTTCAACAGGGTGCTTGGTATATTCAGGCCCTGTGTAGCAAGCTACAGTTGTTGGTACCAAGGTAAAAACTTTGCTTAGCTGATCCAGGAAAAAATGGGAGGAATTTCCCCTTTTTTTTTTTTTTTTTCCTCTGAAGGCAAATTCACATAGGAACACTAACCCATGTTCTGAGGTGGACAAAATTAATTAAACTGATGATTTGTTTGCTTGCCACTGATAAATTTATAACAACACTGCTAGTACCGTAGAGGTAATCTGGAGAATGTGAAGTTTATTGTAAAAAAAACCTCAAAACCTCCCATCTATATTCTTTAAGGCAGAGCCATCTGTTTCTTGAGTGGATTAAGGTAAAAATATTTTATTCCGTTATTTTGCTTTACTGGTTGAATCAAGCAATACAGAATAAGAAAAGGTCTTTTGTTTTTAATATGACTCAAATGAGAACAAAATAGGAGACATTCAGAGAAAAGGATGAGTTTTCTTTTTTGTGTTTTAAATGTTTATACTGTATCTTCTAGATGATCTGGGAGGTGTTAAATGGAGTGCCATCTGCTCATTAATAAGTAATTTTTTTATTTTTGCTCTCCTTCTGGCTGTAGGGGTGAAGATATTTTGTCAATTCTTACAGAAGTTAATGAAGATGTGGGCAGACGTGCTGACCGCTTGGGGACAAAGAAGCAGATGCCCCAACCAGCATACACCTTAAGAAGAAAATTTATATTCCCAATACCTAGAGACCCTCCTCCTTCACAGCAACATTGAGGCTTTTAAAATACATCCTTTTATCAGCACATGTCATTTAAATGCAATTAACCACACTACCTGTTTTAAGGCAGTGACCCAGAATCCTGAGGAACCGTTAGCTTCAAGGCAAGGCCTCATTATTTTTTTGCCAAACAAACTGTGAAACTCTTTGTTGCAAGGAGGCACAATTAAAACAATCCATGTGCCAGCTATTTACACCATCTGTATATATCGGGGTTGGGAGAAGCATGCTTCTATCATGTTACACATTTTTGCACCTGCACAGACTACAGATATAAAAGTGTGTTTCTGACAGCATAAGCATTGCATGTAGCCTCCCATATCTAAACCAGGATTGTTAAGGTCTGGTTCAGGCTCATCATGTTTTATTTTGCATGCTAACAATTCTAAATCCTGCCTCTAAATCCACTAGCTATGTTCATGGAGAAAGACAAAGGTGGCAATGAAGAGGAGAAAGCTTAAGTAGTAATTGGGAAAGGGTTTCTTCCATTTCTACTTGAAATTACATTTAACTTAATGGAGAACCAGTTAAATACTGCAATCAGTAATTTGTTCCACAGTGCACGCTGATACCATCCAATGGCTAACATAAATCTCATGTACAATGAGATCTTTCCAAAACTGAGTAAAGCCAAAATGTAACGTAGTATTCCCTCTGTGAAACCTTGTGAACTGTCATTTCCCCATCACTTCTGGGAAGAGAAGTTAGGGTAGAAGATTTGCATGCTATGAAATAATGGCATTCAGTAGCGTATCTGTATAGGTTTATCAGATTCATTAACTTTGTTAAGCATTAAGTTTTCTGATTATCATTTCTTGTTTTAAGATGTAAAATGCAGCTGTATGAGAAACAAGGCTCCTTGTTGATTAAGCTTCTAACAGCATTTTGTAAGTTAACTGAAATAATGTCATGTTGTTTTGTTGTGAGCAGTTACTATGTATGTCTGTCTCCTTCCTCTTTGTTACTGCATTAAATTTGTACTTCTTTTTAAGAGCTTGGTGAAATTAAAATTATGTATGTGGGGTAAGGCTTATCCTTTTTTCTGACTGGTCCCTGCACTTTGTTGGACTGCATGAATTGATGGGGTTTAAAACCTCAGGGTTTGGGCTGAAGTGAAACTTAATTTTATTTCAGCAGAACACTGATTGTTATATATGATTGCTAGCTGTAAGGTAGGATGAAGATTTCAAAGAGTACTATCTAGTGCTGTTGGACACAATTCTTAGCTTGCACTATCCAGGATTTTTAGGAGGGGAGTTCTGCATCATACAGAGCATTGAAATGCAGCCACTTTGCCAAAACAGAATGGTGACTTTTTATCATGATGAATTGATAGTTGTGTGACCCATCACATTTTGAGTCTTCTGAGTTAGTACGGCTGCCACACACGTTTGTGCCACAGATAGAAAATCTTTTGTCTCTTAGTAGAATATGTAACGTAATAGAATCGTGAAGTTTCTGCCTCGCAATTACTGTTCAGACTTGGTGCACTCTTGTTTTGTATGTTTAGGTAGCAATTGGATTTTTATCAGTATGGAGTAAACACTGACAACAATTTTGACTGTGTTTTGCAGGCTCTTGTTTTCATTTTTAAGTTTGGTAGACAGAGAACATGATCATGTTATCTTGCTTTCTCTGTAGAGAATTCTGCCTGGGTAATCTCCAGTTAAATCATGGATAGGTAAAGGCAGTCAGAATTCTGAGTCTAAGATGACTTCTGTCTTGAGTTCCCTGGGGGGAAGAAGCCACACTTGTGAAGTTTAAAAAGCTGGGAAAGTCTCCCTCCCTCATAATAAGGTTTGTTCACAGTTTACCTTACCATGATTTATACTATTCAGTGTGAATATTTTGCTTGTGTGTGTTGAGGGTTGTGTTTATATAGCTGCACACTGAAATACTTGGGTGTATGCACTGGTACTCTGTCAGCACAAGCCCAAAGGCAGGGTAGGCTTAGCACCATAACCGCAGCTGCCATTCAGCAAGGTTGGATGTTCCGGTGTGATCTCCTGCAGTGTATTATAAGATAGCAGTTTGGAAGTCTTGGGGGAGAGTGGGTGGGTTTTATACAACTTAGATGTTCATTGCTTTTTGCTGTCCACACTGTATATCTTCAGCGTAACTAAATAAAGAGCTGTGCCAGAAAGAAAGAAGCCTAAAACAAACAAACAAAATGCGGTTGGATTCTCTTGAGGCTTACTGATGGCATACAGAAGCACGTGCATGTGTGTGTGTGCTCTCCACCTACAGAATTAAAGAAGGGTTGTGACCTGTGCAACCCTTGTTTAGACAGATTTAAATGCAACTAATGTAAAAAAGAATCTTTCTGTTGGGGAAGCTGGTATCTTGGGAAGATCATGATCTTAAAGTAGGATTTGTACCATCCACAAGTCTCTGGTATCCTGTCCCTCCTGACTGTCAGTTTTTGTGCAGGAGCTGTGTATCCTGCCTTGTGCCAGTAGAGGCCACAGTCACTACAGTTGCTGAGTAGTCAGTAGCCTCAGCATTTTTGCTTCCTTAAGACCAGCCTTTCTGGGAGAGATTAATTTTTGGCGGGCTACTGTACAAGGAATAGATTGGGTCACTGAGACAGTTCTAGAGGAAGCCAGAGGGACAAAACCAAGATGCGGGAGAGCTAAGGGGAAATTGGAGAGACACTAAGTTAAGAAAAGGACAGGAACGTTTTAGGGTAGGGCGAAAGAGGAAGAAACAAGAAGTGAAACAGTAAAGACAAAGAGAAGGAACCATGCCAGGAGGGCTGGTCCTTGAAACTGCTGCATGATGGGAGAAGCCTCTCTCTGGAAAGACCAAAGGTCAGCTTGGTCTTGTCCACAAGTGTCTGTCACACAGTGCTGCTCACAGCATGCTTCCTCTTTCAAATTGCGACTGGAGTCTTGATTCAGTTAAGACACAGAGGAACTGATGCAGGGAGACAAACACTGGGGCATGGGATGACATGGAAATGGAACGATTTCGGACCTGAGGACCAGGTAGTGCTCGTTGTGTTCTGTGCTGCTCCCGGCCTTTGGATAAGAGGCCGACTTGTGCCAGTGAAATAAGTTGGACACGTTTTCTGAACTGTTACTAGCGTGTGCCTTTTGGAAGGAATTTGTATGCCTCATTCTATTGAAGGGTATGTTACAATTTTTAATTTATAAAAGTAGATAGGTTGAAATCGATGACTGGTTGTTTTCATTGCAAAATGTTACCAAGTTGTGGCTCTCCTAACTGTCTCTCTTCATAATGCTGACTTCACAAGCTTCAGAGAGTCTGGTAGTTGTACTGATTGCTGGTTATATATTTCCTGCTGCAAGGAAGCTGCTGGTGACCAGCAGACCATACTGAGAGCCTTACCATTGAAGGCAGAATCCTATGCATTTCAAAGAGGGTGAAAATGCCAAAAGTTGATTATTGCTTAAATTCTCTTGTAAATGGGGAAGTATATTACATAAATAATTTCAAAGGAATGCTTAGGCTTTCAGTTCCCTGTATTCCCTGAGTATTGCTACTGAATTTGGTGCTGATAGTTGACTTTTTTTAATTTAGGAAATAATCTTCCACGAAAGTGCATGTTAAAAATAGGTTAGGGTGAGTTGGAGAGGGACTTCGGGGAAACGAGGTAAGTGATGGAGGATCTGGTGACACAGCAGGACAGTGGGACTGAGATCTTTTTAAATGGGAAGATACAATTGATTCACCCTTCCCTCGCTGTCTTTTAATTAGGATTTGTGTATGGGAGCAAATATGCTGAGCTGTGCTGTATGCTATAAAGTCCTGGCTGTTCTGCTTAGTGTGTCCCCTTAAAAGCAAACCTGGTTACTTTTGTGGCTTGTTTACCAGTTTTTCTCACAAGCGCTGTAATAATTAATTTTGAAACTGGAACCACGATAGGTGGAGTAGGGAACAGCTACACTATGACCACAGATTATTACTTTGCTGTAATGTACTTTTTGTAAGTCTTGTGACAATATAGGCCATAGTACAAAAGGCAGTACTTTTCCTGGAAATGCAGACACTATGGTTGTCTCACTTTTTTCAGAGTTGTTCCAGCAGTCCTCCAGCCTGCCCTCCCATGTAAGTGATGTAAAAAAAAAAAACAAAAAACAAAAAAACACCCAAAAAACAATAATAAAAAATTGGGTTTATTATTATTGTTATTAAACAGCTTGCTTGTTGTTTCAGTTGTGTTAATTTAGTAAAGTAGGAGAAAAAGACAGAAGCAGTTAAACAATGTTTTAGTGTGCTCCCTGTGTTTGCAGACAGGCTTAAATGTAGTGTGTAGGTGGCAGATCTGTTCTAATTGCAATAATTTTGTGGGTTTGAAACTTACAGCCTTTGAGAAATAAAAATGAAAATTTCCTTTACCAGATAGATTTATAAGCACATGCTTTGTATCTTAAACCAAAGGCATGATTTATGTGAGAAAGAAGATAACTTTGTAACTAGCTACCAAGAAAGTATTCTGTTTCCTGTGTGGCTATAAAAATACACAGATCACTGAGTTGTGAGGTTAAGCATATATGATTTATTCAGGTACTAGTGGTTTTGTGGTGATAGGGCTGAATGGCATGGATTCTAGTCTGTTTAAAAATTCGGTTTGAATGGATTTAAAGAAAACAGTATTTGAGGACAGAGAGTGAATCATATATGCATGTTTTGCTGTTTTATCAGTTTTTTTGACAAAGGTTTAAGATGCAGTTGTATGTTTACTCTTGCTAACTAACAGAATGTTGACCAAAGGTATGCCACAAAAAGCTGCTTTGCCATAGAGTGGTCCTTGGAGGAGAGGGGAGTAGGATTGTCTGCCTTTTTTTTTTTTTT